>JAPQNM010000027.1:878936-883936 GCA_029783475.1 Metacarcinus magister
AGAGACGGAGAGAGAAAAGGTAAATATATATAGACTGGCATAGATAGATAGATAGATGGAAATAGCTAGAAGGGGAATACAACAACAACTACTACTACTACTACTACTACTACTACTACTACTACTACTTCTGTATCGCAATGTGTGTTTGTTGTATGAATGTTACTACCAAAAAGCCACTAATGTACAAAGATTATTTCTAGGAGTACTACCTTCAGGATGCTGCACCTAAGACTTTAAACTCCGACCCTGCCACGTACGTATGCTAAGGTCACTCCTGATTCCATGTCAATAATACACACACACACACACACGTACACGCACATATACGCATACACACACGCATACATACACACACGCACGCATACATATATATATAAGCATACATGGATAAAGATAGAAACAACGCTCACTCATGTATACAGATATAATACACACACACACACAGAGATATGTAAAGCCTTGTTATATACATACATACATACGCACACATGAATAAAGATTAAAGAAAATACACGCACACACATATGTAAAGTTTTGTTATATATACATACATACGCACACATGAATAAAGATATAAAAGATACACACACACATGTAAAGCCTAGTTACATACACACACACACACACACACACACACACACACACACATGAATAAAAATATTAAATAATTAAACATATGTATTGATGAAAACATTTATATATATTCTTGTTTTATTATTGTCATTATTATTATTATTTATTTATTTATTATTATTGTTATTGTTATTATTATTGTGAACATTTCTCTCTCTCTCCTCTTTCTTCTCTCTCCTTTTTCTCTCCTCTCTATTCTCTTCCTTTCTTTGTTATTCTCTCTCCTCTTCCTCTCTTTTATCTCTTCCTTCCTCTCTCTCTCCTTCTCCTTCCTCTCTCTCTTCCTTTCTCTCTCTCTTTCTCTATTCAATTACTTTCTCTATCAGTAATAATTAATAAAAAAATATATTATTGTTGTTATTATTATCATCATTATTATTGTTGTTGTTGTTGTTGTTGTTGTTGTTATTGGAGGTAAACAAACAAACAGACAGACAAATAAACAGACAAACAAACACACAAACACACTCCCCCCAACTAACCTTTTGATTTGACAGCTCTCAGTGTTGCCAACATGGAGTCAGGAGTACCATTTCACTCTAGTATGTAAGGCTCAACAGACAGACAGACAGATAGATAGATAGACAGATTTTAAAGAGAGAAAATTATTATTATTATTTATTTTTATTTATTTTTTTTTCAAACTTTTTTTTTCCATTTATTTATTTTTTTTCAAGCTATTTTTGACTTTTTTTTCATTTATTTATTTTTTTTTCTCTTCAATTCACGTTAGGGAAAGAAAGCTAGTGTCAAATTACCCGCCATTTTTATTTATTTTTGAATTAATCTTTTATATCACTTCTTAACCCACCTTATGTGTGTTTATATAGCCTAAAATTCACCCCCAGAGAAAACCAGGCCTATATAGCAACCCTTTGGGGGGGGGGAGGGTGTGTAGGTGTGTAGGGGGTGGTAGTGTAGAGGTGTGTGTGTGTGTGTGTGCGTTTGTTGCCGGTACTAACAGTATGTGTGTGTGTGTGTGTTGCAGGAGGAAAGACACCTGACCTCAACGCCAGGACCTACGCACACATCATGCAGGAAGCAAGACTCAGGGGGGAGGAGGCACTGGTGAGTACGTGTGTGTGTGTGTACGTGTGTACGTGTAGGTGTGTGTGTACGTGTGTGTGTGTGTGTCTTTTACTAGTAGATGTCATGCAATATATGTATAATTATTTTTTTCTTCTAATGAAATACTGAATATATAGAAATGTAATCTGTGTGTGTGTGTGTGTGTGTTTGTTATTGGTGTGTAGTAACCAGTGTTGTGTGCGTCCCGGCCACAGATCCGCAAGACCATGGCAGAGCGCTCCAAGGAGGGCACCCTGCAGGCTGTGCCCAATGGTGATGCCCCCAAGGTGGCCCCAAGGAAGCGTGGCCGCTGGGACCAGACAGCCGACGACACACCCAAGACCAAGAAGAGGTCCACCTGGGAGGCCGAGACACCCTCCGTGGCACGCTGGGACGAGACCCCAGGCCGGGCCAAGGGCGGGGAGACACCCGGGGCCACGCCCGGCCAGAGTACACGCATGTGGGACGCCACACCGGGCCATGCCACGCCAGGCCACGAGACTCCCGGCCACGACAAGCTGACACCCTCGGCACGGCGCAACAGGTGGGACGAGACACCCCAAGACAGACCGCGGTGAGACCCCCGGACACAACAGTGGGTGGGCAGAGACACCCCGCACAGACCGTGGCGCCGGGGACCCCATCCAGGAGACACCCACACCCAGCGCCAGCAAGCGCAGGTCACGCTGGGACGAGACCCCGGCCGCACAGACCCCCGTGGCCACACCCATCAGGGGCCATGACCCCCTCCACCCCACACACACCCAGCATGACCCCAGGCATGATGACCCCGGGGGGCATCACACCGGGGGGCACCACACCCGTGGGCCCCAAGGCCATAGGCATGGCCACCCCCTCCCCCGGCCAGCTGGTGAACATGACCCCAGAACAGATCCATGCCTTCAGGTGGGAGCGTGAGATTGATGAACGCAACCGTCCCATGACGGATGAGGAGTTGGATGCACTCTTCCCCCCGGGGTATGAGATCCTGGCACCACCCCAAGGCTACGTGCCCATCCGCACACCTGCACGCAAACTGTCAGCCACGCCCACGCCCATGGCGGGCACACCCCAGGGTTTCTACATGCAGAAGGAAGGCAGCACCCCCCGCCACGATGACTCCCAGCCCAAGGGTAACCTGCCCCTCCTCAAGCCTGAGGACGCACAGTACTTTGACAAGCTGCTGCAGGACGTGGACGAGGAGAGTCTCAGCCCAGAGGAACAGAAGGAACGGAAGATCATGAAGCTGCTGCTCAAGATCAAGAACGGCACACCACCCATGCGCAAGGCTGCACTTAGGCAGATCACAGACAAGGCTCGGGAGTTTGGTGCAGGCCCACTCTTCAACCAGATCCTGCCCCTGCTCATGTCACCCACACTGGAGGACCAGGAGCGCCATCTGCTGGTCAAGGTGATTGACCGCGTGCTGTACAAGCTGGATGACCTGGTGCGTCCGTACGTACACAAGATCCTGGTGGTGATTGAACCCTTGCTCATTGACGAGGACTACTACGCCCGTGTTGAGGGCAGGGAGATCATCAGTAACCTGGCCAAGGCTGCCGGCCTGGCCACCATGATCTCCACCATGAGGCCGGACATTGACAACATTGATGAGTACGTGAGGAACACCACGGCCAGGGCCTTTGCCGTGGTGGCCTCAGCCCTGGGCATACCCTCCCTGCTGCCCTTCTTGAAGGCTGTGTGTAAGAGTAAGAAGTCCTGGCAGGCCCGCCACACTGGCATCAAGATAGTGCAGCAGATAGCCATCCTGATGGGGTGTGCCATCCTGCCACACCTGCGTTCACTGGTGGAGATCATTGAACACGGCCTGGTGGATGAACAGCAGAAGGTGCGCACCATCACTGCCCTGGCCCTGGCTGCCCTGGCCGAGGCTGCAACACCCTACGGCATTGAGAGTTTTGACTCCGTGCTGAAGCCACTGTGGCGAGGCATCCGTCAGCACCGTGGTAAGGGCCTGGCAGCCTTCCTGAAGGCCATTGGTTACCTGATCCCCTTGATGGACGGTGAGTACGCTGATTACTACACCCGGGAGGTGATGCTGATCCTGATCCGAGAGTTCCAGAGTCCTGACGAGGAGATGAAGAAGATAGTGTTGAAGGTGGTGAAGCAGTGTTGTGCCACGGACGGTGTTGAGCCCGGCTACATCAAGGAGGAGATCCTGCCTCACTTCTTCAAACACTTCTGGAACCACCGCATGGCCCTGGACCGCCGCAACTACCGCCAGCTGGTGGACACCACAGTGGAGATTGCAAACAAGGTGGGCACATCAGAGATTGTGAACCGCATCGTGGACGACCTCAAGGACGAGAATGAACAGTACCGCAAGATGGTGATGGAGACCATAGAGAAGATCATGGCCAACCTGGGTGCAGCTGACATTGACTCCCGGCTGGAGGAACAGCTGATTGACGGCATCCTGTATGCCTTCCAGGAACAGACCACCGAGGACGTGGTGATGCTGAATGGTTTTGGCACCATTGTGAATGCACTAGGCTCCAGGGTGAAGGCCTACCTCCCTCAGATCTGCGGCACCATCCTGTGGAGACTCAACAACAAGTCTGCCAAGGTGAGGCAGCAGGCGGCTGACCTCATCTCACGCATCGCAGTGGTCATGAAGACCTGCCAGGAGGAGAAGCTGATGGGTCACCTGGGCGTGGTGCTGTACGAGTACCTGGGGGAGGAGTACCCCGAGGTGCTGGGCTCCATCCTGGGGGCACTCAAGGGCATTGTCAACGTGATAGGGATGCACAAGATGAACCCCCCCATCAAGGACCTGCTGCCCCGCCTCACCCCCATCCTCAAGAACAGACACGAGAAGGTACAGGAGAACTGCATTGACCTGGTGGGCCGCATAGCTGACCGCGGCCCAGAGTACGTCAGCCCCAGGGAGTGGATGAGGATCTGCTTTGAACTACTAGAGCTGCTGAAGGCACACAAGAAGGCCATCCGCAGGGCCACCGTCAACACCTTCGGGTACATAGCGAAGGCCATTGGACCACACGACGTGCTGGCCACCTTACTCAACAACCTCAAGGTGCAGGAACGCCAGAACAGGGTGTGCACGACGGTGGCCATCGCTATTGTGGCCGAGACCTGCTCACCCTTCACCGTGCTGCCAGGACTCATGAACGAATACCGCGTACCGGAACTTAATGTGCAGAACGGTGTACTGAAATCCCTCTCCTTCCTGTTTGAGTACATAGGAGAGATGGGGAAGGACTACATATATGCCGTCACATCTCTACTCGAAGACGCGCTCATGGACAGAGACTTGG
>JAPQNM010000027.1:891436-898936 GCA_029783475.1 Metacarcinus magister
CCTACTTACAAGGCACCGGAACCGACCTATGGCACTCCTAAACCTACTTACAAGGCTCCTTCACCCTCCTATGGCACTCCTAAACCGACTTACAAGGCACCAGAACCTACTTACAGCGCCCCTTCACCCTCCTACGGAACGCCACGCAACAGTTATGAAGTAAGTACAGTACATGTGTTTTTATGTTTTATTGTATATATATTCAGTGTTTTTTATTTTTTTATTCATAGTTTTGTTTATATAGTGTTTCTTTTGGAGGGTTTTTCTCTTTTGTTTTTGTATTTCATCTTTTGTTTGTGTTGTGTTTTGTTTTTCATTTATTTATTTATTCGTTTTTGTTTCTATATAAATTGTTTTCCCTTCCTAACCTAACGTAAACAAACTAAACCTAAACCTAACCTAAACCTAACCTAAACCTAACCTAACCTAACCACCTTCTCCCTTACAGAAACCCATGCCCTTTGACTTCACCTACACCGTTCAAGATGGTTCCTCCGGCGCTGACTTCGGCCACAGCGCGACATCTAACGGCGAAATAGTAAACGGAGAATATAGAGTAGCGCTTCCTGACGGCCGGACACAAATCGTAACCTACACGGCTGATGATGACAATGGATATATCGCCGAGGTTGTCTATGAAGGAGAAGCATCGTATATCGAGTCACATCTGTATAAGCCTGACTCGAATTACGATAGGGTGGAGACTAGCTATGGTACGCCTGAAAATAGTTATAAGACGCCTGAATCTCTCTATGAAACTCCACCTGCTTCCTATAACACTCCTTCTCATTTCTAAACTCTCTCTCTCTCTATCTATCTCTCTATCTTATTTTCCTTCCCTTTTCCTTCTCCTCCTTCATCTCTTTCCTCTCCTCTCCTCCTCCTCCTCCTCTTCCCTCCCTTCCTCCTCCGCCTCCTCTTCCTCCTCCTCCCCCCCCCTCCCCCCCAACCTCATATATACGTAAAAACGAGACCAAGACGAGTATCGAACGAGTTTTGTATACGAATGAATTATATATTTATTTATATTTAACAGAGATATTTAATATATAAAAATAATATATATAAATGAAATGATTGTAATAAAAAATGCATCAATTAATATATGTTTCTTACTGGCCATGAGAGAGAGAGAGAGAGAGAGAGAGAGAGAGAGAGAGAGAGAGAGAGAGAGAGAGAGAGAGAGAGAGAGAGAGAATAGTGTTTTATCCCAAGAGGGTGAAAGGAATGTATCGCAAGGCCAAGGAAGAGAGAGAGAGAGAGAGAGAGAGAGAGAGAGAGAGAGAGAGAGAGAGAGAGAGAGAGAGAGAGAGAGCCTTGAGAAATAGACAGAAAAGTTGTGGAAAGAACGATTTACCTTGAGACAGTTTTACAATCATCTTCTTTTCTCCTCCTCCTCCTCCTCCTCCTCCTCCTCCTCCTCCTCCTCCTCCTCCTCCTCCTCCTCCTCCTCCTCCTCTGTGTCTTCCTTCTTTCCTTCCCTCAGAAAAAAAATCATTACTTTCACTCGGCTCCACGTGTGTGTGTGTGTGTGTGTGTGTGTGTGTGTAGTAGTAGTAGTTGTAGTAGTAGTAGTAGGATTATTATTATTATTACTTATTATTATCATTATTATTATTTATTTTCCCTTATCTCCTCTCTTTATCAAGGTTTGCATCTGTGGACCAGTCTTCTACCACCACCACCACCACCACCACCACCACCACCTGCTGCTCCTAAGTATTGCTATTATATCATATTTTATTTTATAGTTCTATTTCAAGGATTTTTTTTCTGTATATATGTGTGTATTTTTTTCCTCTCGTTTTATTTTATTTTATTTTATTTTTTTTTATTATTATTATTTTTTTTTTTTATTCAAGGTTTTCTAAGTAATTTCAGTTATTTTTCCTTCAGTTTCCTTTCACACTTTGTTTTATTCATTTTTATATTATTATTATTGTTATCTCCTGTGACCTATTTTTTTCAATGTCAAATTCTATCACAGTAATGAATAATAATAATAATAATTGTCATAGTTATCTAGAAACCAGCACACACACCACACACACACACACACACACACACACACACACACACACCACACACACACACACACACACATCACCCATTCACCTATACAAAACAATTAACTCAACCCACAAACGTAATTAACATCATTACCATACAATTAGAGTGAGTTAAATGCATTCGAATCACTTAACAACCTAATTCAACCTTCACCAACTACTCTAACAACCTCAAACAATGACTAACTACCTGCAAACTACCTTAACGATTGTCTCCCATCCACAAACTGCGCAGAACAATGCTCCGCTGCGCTTAATGATCATATTGCGCACCTCAACTATTTGCTCATTGCTTCAAACTTTACCTCAGAGATCGATAAAATAACAGATGGATAGATAGATAGTTTGTGTATTGTGTTCTGTGGTTTAGTTTTTATCCTCCTCCTCCTCCTCCTCCTCCTCCTCCTCCTCCTCCTCCTCCTCCTCCTCCTCCTCCTCCTCCTCCTCCTCCTCCTCCTCCTCCTCCTCTTCTTCCTTCTTCTCTTCTTCTTCTTCTTCTTCTTCTTCTTCTTCGTCTTCTTCTTCTTCTTCTTCGTCTTCTTCGTCTTCGTCTTCTTCGTCTTCTTCAATTTATCGTCTATCTGTTTCTCATTCAAATTTGTCTTGTAATTTTTATATTTATGGCGTTAATTATATTTTCACTCTTGAAAATTAACACTCAGCCTCCGAATTTAAGACAGGGAATGTGATTATAACTTGATTGTTGATGAAAACCAGCGCTCTGCTTCCCCCTGGACGAGGCTCAAGGCAGTGATATCACCCTCATAGACTTTCACCGCCTCCAGTAATGCAGTAATGAGTACATGTTTGATATTGAAGCTAACTGAACCAAACCAAACCTAACCAGAATAGTGTCATCCCTAAACCACCTTTCCAGCTCAGTCCACAGCTGGTCAAGGAACATTAACAGATCTGTGGTAATAATTCGCAGCTGTGTGTAAGGGAAGTACATTAACTCGCTGTGTTTGCCGCCTACAGACTCAAGAGGTAGTGAATGCAGCTTCCCGGGTCTTGTTGAGATACGTCACCACTTCACTGATCATAGCGTGCGCTGAGACCAGATCCACCACCCTACCAGACTGTAAGGCTCGGCTCATGGCCACAGTGCGAGGTAAAACAGACTCAGTGACGACAAGGCCAATCAGAGCGCATTACTCTCTTATTGTGATCAGTCGTAGTCCTGCCGTCACGTCCGAGGTGCTCTCATCCTCAAGGTAGATAGCAATAACCAACAGAAATTTGATGAACATAATGACTATCGTGTTGTTCAAGTCATTTAGTAGTGCAGAGGCTGACCAGATTCTTCCCCTTCATGTACGTGTGTGTGTGTGTGTGTGTGGACTTTTACCAGCTCAGAAAACCTCATTGAGCGCATGTTTGAGGAATAGATAAAAAAAATTGTACACTTGGTTGAGGGTCTGGAGAGCAAACTTTACCTCTTGTGTGTTACAGGACTTGGCCGGGACGAGGTTCAGCCCACGATGGAAGGAAGGAAGGAATCATGTTTGTGAGTGAATATTCTGGCACTACCACGGCTGCACACCCACGGCACTGGCACTAGCCCATCAAAACACAGGCCATGGCACCTCCTCAATATTCAAGGTGAGGCTGAACATATTTTTATTATATCATTTGTTAATAATAGTTTTAGTCGTACATCAAACATTACTTCTGATACTACCTAACATTCTACTTGTGTTGTTATACTTTGTCAAACATTGTTCACCTATACTTGAAGATCACTGCAAACTATTACTCTTAGATCTCTTTCAAAGGTTTACTATCAATAAGATGATACTATAATGTACTACGGTTACCTACATGCATAATATTACACTTGCTCTTGTTAAACTTCATAACACACACACACACACTCACACACACACTCTCTCTCTCTCTACACAGAAAACATTTATAAACTACTAACTTTTTATTATAAGTCTTAGTTTGTCATAGGTACATTATTAACTTATTCTATATATATTACAGCCTCTGCTTACCTACCTTCTGGAGTCTTTAGGAAGTCAATGAAAATACGGTTTGATTTTTTTGTGTATATTTTTTTTCGTATCCAAAGGTTGTATAAGGAATGTATTTATTTATTTTCACATTATAAGAGTTGTATTAAAAGGTTTTCATATGATTGTAGGTAAGGAGAGAGAGAGAGAGAGAGTGTGTGTTAGGGGTGTAAGGGGAGAGAGAGGGGAGGTTGTGAGGAGAGAGAGAGAGAATGAATAATTATCTTTTATGTAATTTCATAATTTGTATATTTTTTTTTTCAGCTTAGAGAAGTTATGAAAATTTCTTCTATCAAGATTATATAGATTCATTCTACGCTATATATACTTTTTTTTTTTTGTATTATATAGTTTGTTTTGAGAAGATAATTAATTTGGTGTAATAATAATAATATTACTACTAATGATAACAATAATAACAATGATAATAAGTGATAATAATAATAATAGTGATAATAATAATAATAATAATCCTGCTTCCTTCATATATATAAATAATAGAAGCATAATTATATTTTTCATTTCAAAATAAAAAATAATATACTTTTCAAAAATTGGGCGACAGTTTTGTATCAATATTTAAGTCATTATTATTATTTTCAAAGAGAGAAAAGGCGGCCATTTTATTTTATTAGTTAATAACATCATTATTATTTATTAAACTTTCTTGCAAAATAAATAGTCGTGTCGGTCTATAAATTATCTGAACAACATTCAAATAATTATGGAAATCGTTTAATTTAATTTGAATAACAACGATGATGATAATGATGACAAGGATGATGATGATTGGAAATAATAACAATAATAATAATAAAAACAAAAAATGACTGCGCCCATAATAAGAAAAATTATCAAACATGAAGAATAATAATAAAAAATAAATAAAATAAACAGATAATTGATGTTCATGTTATTTTTTATGAATATTAATCATTTATATATTCTTCTTTTCTTTCAGTATGACCACCTACTAAGAGAGAGAGAGAGAGAGAGCCCACAAACCCCTTAGTTAACCATTAAAAGATGTTTTCTCGGTTCATTCTCCCCAGCAGACATAACCCTGTGAGCCTGCATAGGTGGATGTGGGTTAACCTCAGCATCAGGGTGAACTTGGGGGGGGACGGGGCTACGGCGGGGCTCTGGGGCGAAGCGGGGGGGCGGGGCGTTGTCAGAGCGGGGCATACTGGGGTGTGATGGGGGGGGGAGGACACCACGAGGGAGGGTATGTACTCTGATAGCCTGGGGGAGGGTGATAACGCGGGTCTGGGGTCTGTTGGGGCCGTCCTGGGGTCCTTGGGGGCGGCCGTTGATGAGGGTGTGTCCGCGTGGGGGCCCGAAGTGGTCCACACGAGATTGTGTCTGGTCATGTGACTGTTGGAGTTCCATGTGCGTGGCTGGACGTGGGGGGCCGTTCCTCAGTACTGTAAGGGGGGTGAGGGGTTAGTGTGTGTATGTATGTATGTGTGTGTGTACAGTACGTATATATATACATACACACGTATTATTGAACAAACTCTTTCTCTCTTTTTAGTTTAGTTTAGTTTTACTCTCTCTCTCTCACCGTTGATAGGAAAGATAGGAGTCATGGGCCGTTGCTGGAAGGGGGACAGGTTGACAGGGGAAGGAGGGGCACGTGGCCTAGCTTGGGGCATGGGCAGGGCACCTCTTTGTAATCCTGCCAGGGACATCTGCTGGAAATCCTTCTGTGGCGCCCCTAGGAACCTTGGAGACAGCCTGACCACGGGCTGAAGGTGTCTGGGTAGCATCCTATCGCTAGGTCCTTCCCCTGGGGTAGGACGGGGCATCATAAAGGAGATAGGACCCCTGACGGACATCCTAGGCTTGTTAGGGATAGGCATAGGGAAGGGAGGGCGCATAGACACCTGCTGAAGGATAGGGAGGGGTCCTTGGGGATGCATAGGGATTAGGCGAGGCTGAGGACCTGGTCTTGAGTTCAACATCTTCATAATAGGAGCTAGGATAGACATAGGTGGTCCCTGTCTGCCATTGTTCACGATAGGATCTCTGTCGTCATCCTTGCAGGTCACTAGGATGGTCTGTGATAGGACTCCTGGCGCGATAGGAACCTGGCGTCTCTCCACCTCGCAGTTCACCTCGCGTCCTGCCTGTAAGGATGTGTGTGTGAGTGCAGGATACGATATTGATAGGATAGGATATGTTTGGTTAGGTTAGGGTGCTTGAAATGTACTTAATAGGCGAAATATTATAGATTTTCACTCATATGTACATCCAAACACACACAGAAAACACATTGAAACCATACTAGACACACACACACACACATATATATATATATATATATATATTAGAACATACAACACTCAAATAAAATTACTACACACCTTCACAAAAACACACACACCAGCCACACATACACACACACACGTGCTCTGACCTCGCTAGGGTCAGGTCTTGGCGCTCCTCGGGGCCGCCTGGGGTCTATGTGTTGACCCTTTCCCCACCCCTACCTAATCCTCCCCCTCCCTCTCAGTGAGAAGTGGAAGTTCTATACAATTAAGAACAGTGAAGTTACTTAAAGCAAAATAAAAATGAATTCAAGAACTATAAACAATGAAAACCGAGTGGGCGGACGAGTCAGCCTCACTGGCTGGGACTGAGGAGGGCTATGGATGCTAATCCATGCCTGTTTATCCCCTCCGGACCACCATCTTCCCGCCAACACAGCTGCATCTCCACCCACCACCCTCAGCTGCACCTCTACCCAGCACCTACGGCTGCCCCTCCACATATCACCCTGTGGGTGATATGTGACCTCCTACAGGCGGCACCTCCACCAACACCTGAAAGCGATGCCATCTAACCAGGCTCGAGTCCATCCCCGGCCTCCAAGGTGCTACAACACCCTCACCAGACACCACCGAGGTGGACAAGGTCGTGAAGCGGACCTGACCTGACCCGACCCGACCTGACCTGACCCACGACATACCACCAACTATCACTATGCTAACAATTGGTCTGAATACTCTCATGTAAAGAAGAAACAAAGTCTTCCACTCCTCACATTTAGAATTAAGCAATTTTAA
The DNA here is from genome assembly GCA_029783475.1 of Metacarcinus magister. Classification (NCBI taxonomy): domain Eukaryota; kingdom Metazoa; phylum Arthropoda; class Malacostraca; order Decapoda; family Cancridae; genus Metacarcinus; species Metacarcinus magister. Next base: position 898,592 of record JAPQNM010000027.1, read on the forward strand.
AATGTATATTTTCAGCTTATGGCTGCATTTCCTAATAAACCGTCTTATTATTATTATTATTATTATTATTATTATAACACCCTATCTACCACCCCAGCACCCTAACACACTAGAAACACACTAAAATAGGTGTTGAAAATTACCAAGTTAGGGTTGCCAAGGATTAAGTCAACAGGCAATTTAATTTTCTTCATGTGATCAGCTTGAGCGGTGAGGATGTCTTGTAAGGCTGCTTCCTCCTCCTCCACCACCACCTTCATCTCCTCCTCCAGCTGGTGCTCGGCCTCCACCACCTCCTCCACCAGCGCATCCACCTGAAAAGGATAGAACAGTCGGGTAAAGTAA
>JAPQNM010000027.1:908936-921436 GCA_029783475.1 Metacarcinus magister
CATGTGTGTGTGTGTGTGTGTGTGTGTGTGTGTGTGTGTGTGTGTGTGTGTGTGTGTGTGTGTGTGTGTGCTTGAGACAGTTCAATATAACAGTGGAAACGGTAGGAAGAAGAGGAGGAGGAGGAGGAGGAGGAGGAGGAGGAGGAGGAGGAGGAGGAGGAAGAAGTAATTATAATTGTAGATAAAGAAAGGAAGGAAATTACTACTATTATTACTACTACTACTACTACTACTACTACTACTACTACTACTACTACTACTACTACTACTACTACTATTTCTTCATCATTATCCTTAACGCACGTCTAGACAAAAGTGAATGTAATACAAGTAATGATAAAAAAAAAAAAATACTGAATAAAAAATGTATATATGGTTTTGTCTCGTGATTGAAAGTTAAAGTTCGTGAGGAGAGGAAAAAAAAAAAAAAAAAAGTAATAATAATAATAATAGTAATAAAAGAAAGAAGGAAATAATTCAATAAAATCAAAAGGAAAATAATAGAAAGAAACTAAATTCAAATCAATATATATAGAAATCATGTCAAATAAATAAATAAATAATAAATAACCGTTAATAAAAATAAAGTTCATAAAATATAGAACAAACAAAATAAAATACTCATTATTATTATGCATTATTTTTACTCGTATTATTATTATTATTATCTGGTTTATATTTCCTCACCTTCATTTTTTTCTTTATTTTCATTTCCATCACTTATCATTCGTTCTGAGTCAAAACTATACACATAACCCAAGCAACAACAACAACATGGCGGGGAACGAAGTGAAGGAGGTCAAACATATAGACATAAAACTACACTATACATATACAACCCTCAATCAGCCATTAACATAACCTTTTAAATCCTCTATACAAACATCCTTTGAAAATGTCTAACTTAACCTCTCTCCTACCTCGAATATTTTCTCAATAGTCCCGGATCTGAGAGTTGAGAAGGAAAGGGAAGGTGTGTATGTGTGTATGTGTGTGTGTGTGTGTGTGTGTGTGTGTGTGTGCTTAACCTGCTGTACCAGAGTCAAGCAGAGCGGCAGCAGCAGGGGCGAGAAAGCAGTCTAGTCTTACGTTACCCACATTTCCTACTCTCAAGATGACCTGGTACCTTTACATGACAGTCAGGATCACACGTTGTCTGCACTAACAGAATATTAAAGATTGTGTGCTATTTACGTGATACATTTCAATACTTTCTTTGTTTGATTTGTTTTCTTTCAGTGGGCAAAGGGCGTGACAACCAGCCCCTTGACGGTACCCCAACCCACCCACCCACACGCCCACCCCGCCCTCTGCTACTACTACTATACTATACTAGCCTATCACTACTAGTTTTGATTTAATACTTAACATAGTCTTTATATTAACTATAGGGAATGTTTAAGTGAAGGAAAATAGCATAAAAACACAATATTCTATCAATAACAAATAGAAAACGGAACACGGTACAAGTTTTCATGTATTTACTAACCTCTGTGAAGCCTTCATTACGTTTTGCTGTATTTCACTCCTTTCCCGCCCTTCCTCGCCTTCTGCAGGATACATGGTGCTTCTAGGGATGTGTGTGGGTCTTCCTGTAGCCTTCCTCACTCTGCCGAAGTTCAAGGAGTAGTAGAAATTAAGGGAAATATTATACTACGTCTTCTTCCTCCTCCTGTTACCCGCTAAAACGTTCGACCGTCGACATTGCAACGGGACCTATTTATATGTATTTGAATATATAGTTTTGTTATTACTATTATTATTATTCATGTTTTTATATCATTGTTATAATTATTTTATTACTATTATGATCATTAACATTATTATTAGTATTCCTATAACTTCTATACCACGTAGTTTGAAAATGTGTGGTTATATTTTCTCCATTCCTACATCTATACTTCGTCCAATTTTATTCAACTATACCTCAAATGAAAGAGCGTCTCCTGCCCTTTCTTTACTACTATCTTACCTAAACCTCACCCTTCCTGTCTCTCTCCAATATACGTTCTTAAAAAACTTTGGAGTGTCAGATTCAGACTATCCCTTCATGTGTGAGTAAGTATTGCCATGTCAGGTCAGCCCGTCACTTCCACCTCCTTCAATGGTGTTCCTGAATTAAATATGATTAAATAACACACACGAGCTATATAATTGTGTTGTTATAATTGTTATCCTCGACTCAGGGGTATTATTTCATTATATTTGGTCCTGAAATAGCCTTAAATAAGCTAGGTGTGGTGTCTGCCTGACCTGCCAACACTGCACACACACCCCGGGAAGTGCTACCACCTTGCGGATTTTCTCTAAGCTTGCCTCTAAACCTTCCTAATTACTGCTGTCTTTGATTTATACGTAATGTACATGCACTCACGTCTACCTTAAGGAGTTCATATAGCCTCGCCCTTACTTTCCTGCGTCTACAACTTGGGATCACGTAATGCAGCTTATTATTATTATTGTTTTCACGTGTTACTCATTTCATCCTCATAGCTATCACATCTAACATCTACATTTCATTTCCCGGTAACACTATACTCCCTACACCTCCCTTGACCCTTGCACTACTTCCCGTCTTCATTGTATCACTCATTCTCCACAAATAACATGAAATAACAATGCACTCACCTTAGCCAACACTGTCTCTGCCGCGTCCTCACCAAGGCGCCGAGTTGAACCTACACCACACAACACAAACTTCCTGTGATAATATTAATAATACCCGAGATAAAATGGCGTCTGCACCTCGTCCAGCTCCCTACTTTTGGCTATAGAGAACATTTGATAGCTTCTATATTGACCACTACTACTACTACATACATACTGTCCCACTACCTTACCCGGGCTGATGACAGGACATTCTTGAGTTTTTCTTCTTGGGAATCTTAATGGCAGGGACTTCTTGGGTTCGTGTGTGTAAACAAACTAATTGACCTTATTAACAGTACTCTAGCCACGACTATATGGCTTTGTGGCACGGGAAGCAGGCCAGGAAACACACTAGTCACGTATTTCAGTGTGTAATGAATGTTTAGAGATAGATGCAGTCCTGTTTAGCGGTCAGTTTTCAGACACACAACTACACTTACTCCTGCCACAGCGACGCCCACACTGCCGTCTACTTGCCCTGCCGAGGTGAGGCCAAAACCCCGCCCATTTCAAACCCAACACACACACACACAAACACACCACTCTCCTTCTCAAGAGTAGAGATATGAAATTGCCAGTTTATATTATTAGTAAAGGCTAGACAGTGTGTGTTTAATGTGGAGGAGAGGGTAAGTGGAGTGCCATTGAAGAAGAGGCGATAGTTATCTGGAAGGTTATGTCGAGTAGATAGTTGTGGAAATAGAGTTTTTGAGGCATTGAACAGAACAAGGTTTGCTCTGCCCCAATCAGAAACTAATGAAAGATCAGAAGTTAAGCGTCCTATAGCATCTCGCCTTGAATCATTTAATTCTTGTTGGATTGGGCGTCTGTTGTACGACGTTGAAAAATGCAAGGTGGTGTCATCAGCATAGGAGTGGATAGAGCATTGAGTCAGATTTAGGAGATCATTGATGAATAATAGAAAGAGAGTGGGTGATAGGACAGAACCCTGAGGAACACCACTGTTGATAGTTTTAGAAGAACAATGACCGTCCACTACAGCAGCAATAGACCGGTCGGAAAGGAAACTAGAGATGAAGGTACAGAGAGAAGGATAGAATCCGTAGGAGGGTAGTTTAGAAATTAAAGATTTATGCCAGACTCTATCGAAGGCTTTCGATGTGTCAAGGCCGACAGCAAAGGTTTCACCGAAGTCCCTAAAAGAGGATGACCAAGATTCAGTTAGGAAAGCAAGAAGATCACCAGTAGACCGGCCTTTACGGAAACCATACTGGCAATCAGAGAGAAGGTTGTGAGCTGATAGATGCCTCATTATCTTCTTGTTAAGGACAGATTCAAAGGCTTTAGAAAGGCAGGAAATCAAAGGTATAGGGCGGTAGTTAGAAGGATTGGAGCGGTCACCTTTTTTAGGGAGCAAACTTCCAGCAAGAAGGATAGGTAGAAGTAGACACACAGACGAAACAGGAAGACACACACACATCAATAATACAATAGTTTTACAGTCAAACAAAATACTTTATTGAAATCCTAAGAGTTAGCTAATACAGCGTTTAACAAAACTTGCGCCGTGAAAGACAATTAAAATCTCTCTAAATATTTCTTTGTGAAGGAATATCGAGACGTAAAAACAAAATGAAGACAATAAAGGTTTAAAAAAAAGAAGAAAAAAAACAGAAGATAAAGGAAACGAAAATATTAGAAAATAAAACAAATATTTACGAGAAATTAAAAACTAAGGCAAAAAAACACAACAATTATTTTTTTTTTGTTTGTTTATGAGGGGAAAAAAAAGAAGGTTTTTGGGACGAGAATCTTTCCATTGCAGGAAATAAATAGCCATAATAATAATGAGAATAATAATAATTATAATAATTGGTAATAAATAATTGGAGCTTAAAATTACCATAAAGAAACGAGAATATAAACGAAACAAACATACATAGATATTGTGGAAGTTGATTTGACTTGTTGGAACTAAGATTAAAAAGACTAATAAAAAAATAAAATAATAATATCAATAATAATAATAATAATAATAAGTACATTAATTATAAGAACATTAAAACAAAAGTTACACAATTCTTTGCGCGTAAAATTTATATGTTTGTTCCATGACAATAGCGCCTTAAACAGAAGACCTAAAAATACCAAAATAACAAAGACAGTAATTGTACACATGGACACTTTGGACAATAATAATAATAATAATAATAATAATAATAATAATAATAATAATAATAATAATAGTAATACAACGCACGGCTCAACACGCCAATAATCATAGTAATAGTAATAGTAGAAGTAGAAGTAGAAGCAGAAGTAGTAGTAGTAGTTATAGTAGTATTAATCCATGTACTGTTTTGTGACTCTGATCCTAACATTAACAATTAAATAAACATAATATTTGACTACCAGCTTATATAGAACATCATTCCTAACTCCTTTTCTTCCTCTTTCTCCTTCATTCTATACTTGATTTTAATTGGTTTATTCAATATTAAAGTTCACCCCGTTTAAAAAAAAATAATAATAATAAATAATAATAATAATACGATTTCTTGTATCCGTGAAGAATTTTTTTTCCTTGTTCGCATTTAAAAACAAATATATATAGTAATAATTTTTTCGCTTTTTGGGGTAAATTTTGGGGACGAGAGAATCATGAGGGAAATAATAATAATAATAAAAATGATAAAGTATAGAAATAATAATTAATCAATAAATATCCGAATTCCTAAAACCTTAATAATTAATAGAAAAAAACAAATAATAATAATAATAATATACGCAATCAAACGAGTTACCATGCATGTATTGTTTTAACTTGTAAGTGATGTGGGGGGGCGGGGGGGGGGAAAGGTAAGTATAGAAAATAAATTACTTAAATGTATATATATGTATAAAAAATTAAATCATTACCATCATCATCATCATCAGCTCTCTAGTTCAGATCTATGTATATATGTGTGTACGAGCGAGAGAGAGAGAGAGAGAGAGAGAGAGAGAGAGAGAGAGAGAGAGAGAGAGAGAGAGAGAGAGAGAGAGAGAGAGAGAGAGAGAGAGAGAGAGAGAGGAAGGAATGGATTTTTTTAACATTTCATCAATTCTATCTATAATAATATTGAAGACATTGTAAATTTAGAAAAATAAAAATTAATCAGTAGCTTTTTGTACAGATTCTATTATTTTTATTTTTTAGTTTTATGTTTATTTATGCTGTGTACGTCAAAATGCCAAGGCAGACCGTGTAGGTGGAGACCGTACGCACATATACATACATATACGCACACATCTACACGCACACACAGGCCTGACCAGCGAAAAAGAGAGAAAGAGAGAAATAGAGATAGAAGAAAATGGTATAGAATAGATAACAGATAGAGAGAGAGATAGAGATAGAGTTAGTATGAAAATAGATGATAAAAAAGATAGTATTTATATAAAGGTTGAAGCAATAGAGTTAATAAGTGTTTGGACAAGAGAGCATTGTTATGGTATATAATATAATCAGTAATCCCAGTATGGTCCCTAAACCAGCCTGTATTAGATCATTGTTAAGGAGGAGGTGGTGGTGGTGGTGGTGGTGGTGGTGGTGGTGGTGGTGGTGGTGGTGGTGGTGGTGGTGGTGGTGGAGGTGGTGGTGGTGGTGGTGGTGGTGGAGGCGGTGGTAGTACATTCACCTCCCACCACTGTATGCAAACAAGAAAACAGAACAGCCAATCATTGTACTGGAGACAAAAGATAGAGAGATAGAAAGACGAGAGAGATATAGATAGAGATAGAGAGATGGCGGGATAGAGAGCAAGTGGTTTAGAAAGCCATAGGGGCTAACACGGATGTTTGCGGCGGCGGCAGGAGTGTTTGTGGCAGCAGCGGCAGCGGCAGCAGCAGCAGCAGCCACAGTACTCCCGCGGCGAGTGACTCATTAACACATTAACAACGAAGGTCGGTCAAGCGCGCCAAGCCGGGCTCTCGTCCACATCTTGGAAGACACACACGACCCAGTGGCTGCCGGACGGGTTGCCGTCGCGCGCAAAATAAACAATTGAATTCCGGGTGGTGTGCGCGGCTTTGGGCGGCGGCGGCGGCGGCGGCGGCTGGCGACCCTCGACCAACCTTGCTTCAATATCAAGTTAACAAGAGGCTAAAAAGAGTCCAATATTGATTCTGTAACAGTTCGTATATACCAAAAATAAACTGAAACTTCTTTTTTGAACAATGACACACACATGGCTTGTTATTAGGTAATGTTATACCGTAATGTTCCTGTGTTAGGCGCGGCTACACAACGCTTGCATACTACACGGCCATCGAATGGGGCGGGTAAACGGCTCACTCTTACAATTGACACAATGTTGCACCTTAAACGATATCAACAGGGTTACAAACACACACGCTACAAAAGCTGCCGGCAAACACTGTAGACAGAGTTACTGGCGGCGCGGGGGGTGGGGGGGGCGGGAGTGCCACGCGGCCCCGGCGGCACACCGTTAAGTACGTGTTTTGATTGTGGCCGGCGGGGCAGCGGGTGTGGCAGTCCCCGCCCGGCCCCGCGGGGACGCAGGTTCCTGATGTCCGGACTAGGCACAATAATGATCCATTACTACTCCTTCAACACAAGGTTCATATAGCAAAAATAGCAACACACATCTGGCGGGCGCAACACAGGCTGGGCGGCGGCCGAGGGGCACCCCGCCCCGCCCCCCCCCGCCCCGCCGCCCAGCCCCACGCCCGGGCTACAAGCAGCACTACTACAAAAGTAACGTGATACAAACAGATAGAAAAAACAGCAAAAATAGTGGAATGTTTCATCTCTTGTTAAGTATTCAACGTGTCAACAGCAGAGAACTTGGGCGATGATACTCTTAACGTTAGTAGTGAGGCCGGGGGGAAGGGGCGGCTAGCTAAGGCCAAGCTAACCTAATACTCACGGCCTAAACACGCCCTAACCCACACACGGCCACACGGCAAACTACATAATTCTTTTGGACTGTAGAAAGGTGAAAAAATAGACTTTTAAACCTTTTTTTAAGTAGATACGAACGAAGTCTTGCTTCAGAAAGGCCAATGTTAAGTGTGAAATGATTAAACTGGCACCAGGGTGCTCACGTCTCAGATGAAGGGTGAGGGGGGGAGGGGTGCCACTCTCACCACGGCATGGGTGTGTGTGTGTGTGTGTGTGTACGTGAAACAAAGGTGTAAGTGTGAGGTGTAGTGATGGTAGTGGTAGTTGTAGTGGTGGTAGTGGTGGTGTGGTTAGTTGTGTGGTGGTGTGGTAGTGGTTGTGGTGGTGTGGTGGTGGTAGTGGTGGTGGTGGTGTGGTGTGGTGTGGTGAATCAGCCATCAGTCAGCCTCCGTCACCATATAAATATCTCAATAGTCAACAATTGGAATGTTGGCTTCACAAACAACAGACAGTGTGGCGCGGGGAGGCTGCTGCTGGACCTACACACACACACACACACACACACACCTACACACACACACACACACACACACACACACGTACACACCCCCCCGCACCCAGTCATCAGAGCACAGGAGGACAGTCTGAGAGGGAGTGAAAGACGAAGGTGGTCTCCTCTTCACTACATCTACATCCACCTTTACCCTACATGTTGTTCATCTACACAGCACAGCGAGCACTAACTAGAACTGGCAGCGGCACAAAACAGCACACACCACCACGCCCACACACCTCACACCCACACAGGGGGGTGAGGCGGGGCGGGGCGGGTGGTGTCCGGCCGCTGCCCTGCACCAACGATGCCTTATGCCACCAAGACTGGGCCACGCAGACCCTGACTAGTCTACCGGGGCGGGGCGGGGCGGGGCGGGGCGGCACAGGCCACCCCGCCGCCCCGAGGTGTACAAGGGAGGGTAGTATTAACAAGATATGTATTGTTCAAAGCCAGCCAGCCAGCACGTGTATGTGTGTGTGTGTGTGTGTGTACGTGTGTGTGTGTATGTGTGTGTGTACGTGTGTGTAGCCATCCAACACACATGGTGGTGGTGGTGGTGTGGGGGGGGGGTAAGGGAGGGGCACATTGGCCCTAAGTACATGAGGTGCGTTAACAAACAAACAAACAAACTAACACAACCAGCTTCCCACACCACCAAATAACAAAAATATTCCACTGTGGCCCGAAGAGCTGCTCCTCCTCAAGGTAACGCACACACACGCACACGCACACACACACGCACACACACACACACACACACAGGACAAGCCCTTGGCAAGTGTTCTGTTTCCATGGTAACAAAATGTGATTCTGGCGTTGACTTGGTCTGGGGCGGAGGAGAGCTGGCCTCACGACACGACTTGACCTGACCTCATCTGACCTGGCCTGGCCGCATCACGACCTGGAGGCTACAACACCGCACAACACTGGTATAAGGCAAAGTGATGGTGGTGGTGGTGGTGGTGGTGTGTGTGGTGAAGGAGTGTGGTGGTGGTGGTGGTGGTGGTGGTGGTGGAGGAAGGTCACGAGATGGTTTAGATAAATATTGGCCATTTAATAGTAAGGGATGAGAGGGTTGAGCTGGGTAATAACTCTACTAAAAAACCAATACAAAAGATTAGGCAAGGTGTTACAACAATAGTACTTCTACCTAACAGATGGTGAACTAACACTCTAAAACTATGCACACCCACACCCACGCCCACGCCCACGCCGGCACGCGGGCCACCACTACGGGGGTCCAGGAAGATTAGGCCATGGGTGGGATCAAGGGGTTATGGTTTCAAAGGGGTCAAGTGGACTCTATGGGGACAGAATTTGATATCTGTTCTACTTATGTGTTTCAAAGAGTTGACACAAGTCTGTCTGTCTGTCTGTCTCTGTCCGTCTCTGTCCACACTACTGAACTAACTCGTAGAAAACATCACCACAGATACTTTAAACATTATCACCTGTCAAGTAATTTGGCCCCCAAAGGTGTTATGTGTTCAAGGTGCCGCCACACGCACGCATCTGCAGCGGCGGTGGCGGTCGGGTTCGCTTCCTCTCCAACTTTGATTGTCGGCCGGGGCGTGGCGGGGCAGAGCAGTGTGTCGCCCCGTTGAGCCCCGGCACGTGTCTGCGGCCCTTAGAGAGGCGGGGCCGCGGGGTAATTTTGATCTAGACGAGTAAGAATGTGTTGGTGTGAAGTGTGTGTGAGGGAGGATTAACAAGTGAGATGCGACCTGTGGATGGTTTGGAACACCTAACTGGTCACCTGCTATGCGGTCACTACAAAACAACACCCCCACCCACGCCCAGGTCCCCCCCCCACACTGGTAATGGCGGCAGGGGGGGGTAGGGGGGGCAGGAGGAACAGTAGTAATAATAGTAGAATAATAGTTCCTCACATATAGCCCAACGATAGGCCGGCAACACCTAACACTATGATGAGTATGATGAGTGACTGTCGCCATCACTCACTCCATGACTCACTGACTGACTGACTCAAAGCTCGCATGCACAATTCACATTTCCTTAACTCTAACAAATGCAATAGAACAATGAGGTGAGGGGCAGCGGCAGGCCCACCCCCGCCCCCCCCACCTGCTACTGCTACTGGCCGGCCGGGCGCACCTCACCTCGCCTCGCCTTCCCTGCCCGGCCGTTTACAAATCTCAACATTGGTTCAATAAATTACTTCATATAAATATTGATAAGCACATAAATATGAAAATAAATGAAACAAATGAACCCAAACAATGTGTATGTGTATGTGTATGTGCAGTTGTGTGTGTGTGTGGGTAGGTGTACGTGTGTGTGTGTGTACGTGAGCGGGCAGGAACTCTCCTTGCTTCATGGCACAACTTAAATAAAACATTCCAACACCAACAAATAGACAATTTTGAAATAAACTTAAAAAAACCAATACAGATATAACCTTATGTACATGACTATTATTGGCAGAAAATAAAGAGAGAGAGAAAAAAAATAAAAAACAAAAACAAAAAAAATAATCCAAGGTACATTTGTGCTGAAAAATAAAATAGAAACTTGTAGTAACATAAACGTTAAAATAAATAAAAGGTCGAGACTGGATGAAGGAGTTGTCCCGGCGGCCATCTCGGCTGACCGGGCACATTGACTAGGGGGGCAAGCGGAGTGCCCCGGGGAGGGACGGGGGGCATGGAGGGGGGCGGGGGGCAGGGAAGAGTAAGGGAAGAGGGAAGGGGGGAAGGGGAAAGGGAGTACAAATAACTGCAACCATGTATTAAAAATAGACTATTTGAAGGAACGGTGACAACGGCATGACACTTGCAGCGGCGGCGGCGGCGGCGGCGGCTGGGACACCACCACCAGCACCAGCAGCGGCGGCGGGGACTCACATGTGGGGTGGGGGGACCTGGAGGTAGCGGTAGACATAAAGGCGATAATCCTTGCTAGCCAGAACCACCGAACCGTCATCCATCAGCGCCACATCAAAGCATTGGGCGTGTTTGACCTTGGACTCGTAGGCTGACACCAGTTGACCTTCCTGGGTGAATAAGGTCAGGTTGAAGTTGTTGTGGTTGTCAGCTATCAGCACCTCACCCTGGCTGTTGATGCCCACGCCGATTGGGTAGTTAGTGACGCCCTCCCCGCCTATCTGACGTAGGTACTGGCCCTCGTAGTTGAACACCTGTTGACGAGGAGGTAATTAATAGACAGGTAAGGTTAGGTTAGGTTAATTAGGTGTTAGTTGATATATAGGACTAGGTTAGGTAGGCTAGCAACACTCACAATAATAAATAATAATAATAATAATAATAATGTCTTTCACTCTCAGTTAAATTATCAAATATTATGTTTATATAACTATGTATATATATATAACACTTTTTTACAGTTATTCTTTGAACTTTACTACCTGAAAAACACGTACACACACTCTCTCTCACACTCACACACACACACACTCTCACACACACACACACACACACACACTCACCTTGACACAATGGGCTCGGTTATCAGAGATGAATATTTCCTGCTTGTCGTTCACCACCACGCCGTTAGGGAACTCAAGGTGGTTGGGACAATTGAACTGGTGCAGAACCGTTCCGTACTGGTCAAAGATAATGACTCTCATCACCTTACACTCCACCACAATGATCCTTCCCTTGTGGTCCACCGTCACGCCTCGAGGGTAGCAGAGTGTGTTGGCCCCAAACTTGCGTACAAACTGCCCGTACTGGTTGTATATCTGTATCTGGTGCGTCGGGGAGCGTTCCGTCACTATGATATCACCGCTGGTCCGCACCACAGCCACGCGGTTGGGGTACAGCAGCTGGCCGTCACGTTTGCCGCACTCCCCGAACTGGAACTTGAACCGACCTTCCTTGTCGAATATTTGGATCCTGTGGTTGTTGGTGTCTGCCACAATGATGTCGTTCTGTGCGTTGACTGCCACCCCGCTGGGCTCTGTGAACTGGCCTTCCAGCACACCAAACTCACCAAACTTGCAGTGGTAGATCATCTTCTGCCGCTTGATCTGTGAGCGGGGCGGGAAGATGGAGCAAGACAGCAGCTTGTGGGAAAGGTCGTGCAGGACGGGGTCAGGTGCACCCACCCCCCCGCCCTCCCCACCCCCGCTGAACACCCCCTCGCCCCCCCCGCAGCTCCACTTCTCGTAGGATGTGAGTCCGTTCATGTTGAGGTCACCCAGGGTGGTGGAGAAGGGCCCCAAGGACTGTGTGGAACTGAACCTCTTGGACAGCAGTGCAGACAGCTGCGTGCTGTTGTAGGGCCGCTCCAACATACCATTCAGGTTACCATTCATGCCTCCACCACCACCACCACCACCTCCTCCTCCTCCTCCTCCAAGGCCGGAGAACCCATTGGCCAGACCGTTGGCCAGGCTACCGCCCAGCGCCGACCCCAGGGCACCCCCTCCCAGGCCCCCGGTGATGC
>JAPQNM010000027.1:951380-961380 GCA_029783475.1 Metacarcinus magister
CACACACAAAAATAAAAAAAAAATAATAATAATAAAAAAAAATTCACAATCCATATTAAGATAACAACCAATCATCCACCACACCAATCCATCCCAATCCTTCCTAATCCCTTCCTAACACTCACCAGATGGCAGCAGCACGCCCCTCACCGGCACTGCTTGTTGTGTGGTGGCAGCTACGAGTCTCCTGATCACCGCTTCCTGCTGCTGTCTTGTAAACGGTTGTAGACGTGACACAAACCTCACTAAGTACTCCAGTGTATACCTCACCTCCTGTAGAAGTAGGTGAAGAAGGAGGAGGAGGAGGGAGGAGGAAGGAGGAGCGAGGGAGGTGGAGGAGCAAGGGGGTGGAGGGAGGCAAGGAGGTGGAGGTGAGGCAAGGAGGAAGAAGGAGCAAGGTGGAGGTGAGGCAAGGAGGTGGAAGGAAGACGAGTAAGGAGGAAGGAAGGAAAAGAGTCATGGGTTAAAATCTCTCCCAGTTTGACAGGAAAATATGATGAAATAATAATAATAACATAAGAATTTCACTCGATAATGTAAACAATAATACAGTTAGGTCAGTACACACACCCACACCCACACACACACACACACACACACACACACACCTTATCTAGTTTCCTTAGGCACACTTCCGGTCTCCCCGCAGCTAACACGATGTAAGATAAGGCATCCACACCTAGCATAGGGCTCTTCAGATGCTCCAACCACGTATACAATAACCCTGGAACAATAACACCATAACAACCACTAATAACACGAAGAATAACAATAATAATAACAACTACTACAACACTGCCATCTACCGGTTAGTAATGGAAGGCTCCTCTCAGTGTCCAGTCTGTCCCACGCTGATTGTTTGACGTTTAAATCGATCCTGTACGCCTTCAGTTCCTTCTTAAACTCTATGTCAAGTACGGAGTGATCTACAACCAGCGCCTCGTACACCTCCTTCGGTAGAAAAACCTGTAGAAGGGAAATTACATGGTTTATGAATGTTAGGTTAGTGTCTCCTTTAATTCAGTTTTCTTTGATGTAGTTTAGACTCATTTTCTATAGTAAGGTTTAGGGATGACTATACTATTTTATTTATATTTTACTTTATCACTTAAATCACATATATCTCTCCTCCCACAGCCTCTAAAACCATAATATATATCCTTCCTTATCTCCTCTACCATCTCCACCCCTCACAACCTCCCACATACCCCAAAAATCTCTTAAATAACGATAAAAACAAAAGCCACCACCAGCGCCATCTACAATAACCGTGGCCAAACCTCACACTAACACTACTTCCCTCAGCCTTCCCCTTACCTTGTGTGGGTCTTCAGCTTGCCTTCTAAGGTCGGATTGCGAGGCGAGTTCCTGATAGCAGAGATTATCACTTAATTCTTGATCTGTTATCCCATCGTCGAGGAGGCTGTCTATATTACGTTCAGGGTGATCTAAAAGAGAGAGAGAGAGAGAGAGAGAGGGAGGGAGAGAGATAGAGAGAGAGTTAAATAGAGATAGAGAGTGAATTATCCTTATGTGGTATAGTGAAATGGGTGAAAATGGTGATAAAATTGTGAGAGAGAGAGAGAGAGAGAGAGAGAGAGAGAGAGAGAGAGAGAGAGAGAGAGAGAGAGAGAGAGAGAGAGAGAGAGAGAGAGAGAGAGACACTTACCAGGGGCACAAGAGGGGGCGTCTGGGGTGGGGGGGCAGGTATGGGAGGAATGGGGAGGCATCAGGAGGGAGGAATGCCCCCCCTCCCCCCCCTCCCCCTCCTCTGATGCCGCCCGCAGACCTGGAGAGAGAGAGAGAGTGAGAGAGAGAGTGAGAGAGAGTGAGTGAGTGTGTGTGTGTGTGTGTTTCTCTCTCTCTCTCTCTCTCTCTCTCTCTCTCTCTCTCTCTCTCTCTCTCTTGTCTGTATGTCTAGATGTGTACGTATGCATGTATGTATTTATGTGTGTACGTATGTCTGGCCATGTATACATTCACCATACATAACCTTCATTATTCACGTACATACGAATGACATGAAATAAATAATAATAATAATAATAATAATAATAATAACAATAATAATAATAATAATAATAATAATAATAATAATAATAATAATAATAACAATAATAATAATAATAATAACAATTTTAACCTAACTTCTTCTCTTCTTTCCCTTTATCTTCCTTCTCCTTCCCTTCCTTCCCCTCTCCTCTCCTCTCAATCCCCCTCTTTCCTCCCCTTCTCTCCCCCCCCCCTTACCTCCATGGCTGGTAATAGAGGCAGACAGAGATGGAGAGCCTAGGGACTGTGGGGCTGAGTAGGACACCCTAGTCTCGTGGTCATACTGGGCTGACAGGAAGAAGGATGTGAAGGATGGTGTGCCCAGGGCGTAGGATATCTCTAAGGGCGTGAGGAGGTGTTGAGGGGCAGCTGTCCCCTCACACCCACACAGCTGTAGTAGACGTTCACACACCACGTAGATCAGCTGTAGAGGAGGAGGTGATAACATAGCATAGCATAGTCTAACCTAACCTAACCTAACCTAACCTAACCTATACATCCACCCACCCATCTACCCACCCATCCATCCATCCATCCATTGCCGTAGGAGTTTGGAGAGAGGGAGAGACAGAGAGAGAGCGCGATAGAGATAGAGATAAATAGAGCGAATAAATAGTTTTAGGCGTATCACACATGCGTATATAGTGTTTAATATTATAGTAATGATGAAACTGAGTCCAGATTCGTGTTCAGTTTGACCGAAAACCTTTATGTATAAATTTTCATGAAATTCCGAGGTGTGGAAATTTTTCATGAAATTTTCAAGGGTGACACCTTAGATTATTTTCATGAAATCATGTTTTTCAAAATAACTCGAAAAGTATGAGGTTTACGTAAAAAACATACGTAATAGTAAATATAGAGCAGGAGACGCTTGTTCTTTTGAGCTTTACTAGAATGTAATCGGAATGTAAGTAATGGAGATATTGATATATTTGTATTTTACACGAAACTTCTACTTAATTACATTTTTCTCCTAAACCAAAAGAGTAATTTACAAACGGATGACACCATCAGATAGAACTTGTCAAGCTGAACAACTTTGTTTCTATACATCTTTGTTGTAGGACTAATACTTTACTTGGAAAATGACTAAACTATTTTGGACTCAAATTCTGGTGAAAATTTTTGGGCAAAAAATTTCACGAATCCATTTTCATCACAAATCCACGAAAACTTATATTGAAGTTAAAGGTTTTGAAATTAATAATAATACATGTTAAGGAAGTGTTGCTGTTGGAGTAAATAAATATTAATAATTATAATAATAAATATTAATGATAAAAATAAATATTAATGATAAAAATAAATATTAATGATAAAAATAAATATTAATGATAAAAATAAATATTAATGATAAAAATAAATATTGATGATAAAAATAAATATTAATGATAAAAATAAATATTAATGATAAAAATAAATATTAATGATAAAAATAAATATTAATGATAAAATAAATATTAATGATAAAAATAAATATTAATGATAAAAATAAATATTAATGATAAAAATAAATATTAATGATAAAATAAATATTAATGATAAAAATAAATATTATGATAAAAATAAATATTAATGATAAAAATAAATATTAATGATAAAAATAAATATTAATGATAAAAATAAATATTAATAATATAAAATAAATATTAATGATAAAAATAAATATTAATGATAAAAATAAATATTGTGATAAAAATAAATATTGATGATAAAAATAAATATTAATAATTATAAAATAAATATTAATGATAAAAATAAATATTAATGATAAAAATAAATATTGGTGATAAAAATAAATATTGATGATAAAAATAAATATTAATGATAAAAATAAATATTAATGATAAAAATAAATATTGATGATAAAAATAAATATTGGTGATAAAAATAAATATTGATGATAAAAATAAATATTGATGATAAAAATAAATATTGGTGATAAAAATAAATATTGGTGATAAAAATAAATATTAATGATAAAAATAAATATTAATGATGAAAATAAAAATTAATGATAAAAATATATATTAATGATAAAAATATATATTAATGATAAAAATAAATATTAATGATGAAAATAAATATTAATGATAAAAATATATATTAATGATAAAAATATATATTAATGATAAAAATAAATATTAATGATAAAAATATATATTAATGATAAAAATATATATTAATGATAAAAATAAATATTAATGATAAAAATAAATATTAATGATAAAAATAAATATTAATGATAAAAATATATATTAATGATAGAAATATATTTTAATGATAAAAAATAAATATTAATGATAAAAATAAATATTAATGATAAAAATATATATTAATGATAAAAATAAATATTAATAATAAAAATATATATTAATGATAAAAATATATATTATTGATAAAAATATATATTAATGATAAAAAATAAATATTAGTGATAAAAATAAATATTAATGATAAAAATATATATTAATGATAAAAATATATTTTAATGATAAAAATAAATATTAATGATAAAAATATATATTAATGATAAAAATATATATTAATGATAAAAATAAATATTAATGATAAAAATAAATATTAATGATAAAAATATATATTAATGATAAAAATAAATATTAATGATAAAAATATATATTAATGATAAAAATAAATATTAATGATAAAAATATATATTAATGATAAAAATATATATCAATGATAAAAATATATATTAATGATAAAAATATATATTAATGATAAAAAATAAGTATTAATGATAAAAATAAATATTAATGATAAAAATATATATTAATGATAAAAATATATATTAATGATAAAAATATATATTAATGATAAAAATATATATTAATGATAAAAAATAAATATTAATGATAAAAATAAATATTAATGATAAAAATATATATCAATGATAAAAATAAATATTAATGATAAAAATAAATATTCATGATAAAAATAAATATTAATGATAAAAATAAATATTAATGATAAAAATAAATATTCATGATAAAAATAAATATTAATGATAAAAATAAATATTAATGATAAAAATAAATATTAATGATAAAAATATATATTAATGATAAAAATAAATATTAATGATAAAAATATATATTAATGATAAAAATATATATTAATGATAAAAATATATATTAATGATAAAAAATAAATATTATTGATAAAAATAAATTTTATGATAAAAATATATATTAATTATAAAAATATATATTAATGATAAAAATATATATTAATGATAAAAATAAATATTAATGATAAAAATATATATTAATGATAGAAATATATTTTAATGATAAAAAATAAATATTAATGATAAAAATAAATATTAATGATAAAAATATATATTAATGATAAAAATAAATATTAATGATAAAAATATATATTAATGATAAAAATATATATTATTGATAAAAATATATATTAATGATAAAAAATAAATATTAGTGATAAAAATAAATATTAATGATAAAAATATATATTAATGATAAAAATATATTTTAATGATAAAAATATATATTAATGATAAATATATATATTAATGATAAAAATATATATTAATGATAAAAAATAAATATTAATGATAAAAATAAATATTAATGATAAAAATATATATTAATGATAGAAATAAATATTAATGATAAAAATATATATTAATGATAAAAATAAATATTAATGATAAAAATATATATTAATGATAAAAATATATATCAATGATAAAAATATATATTAGTGATAAAAATATATATTAATGATAAAAAATAAGTATTAATGATAAAAATAAATATTAATGATAAAAATATATATTAATGATAAAAATATATATTAATGATATAAATATATATTAATGATAAAAATATATATTAATGAGAAAAAATAAATATTAATGATAAAAATAAATATTAATGATAAAAATATATATTAATGATAAAAATAAATATTAATGATAAAAATAAATATTCATGATAAAAATAAATATTAATGATAAAAATAAATATTAATGATAAAAATAAATATTAATGATAAAAATAAATATTAATGATAAAAATAAATATTAATGATAAAAATAAATATTAATGATAAAAATATATATTAATGATAAAAATAAATATTAATGATAAAAATATATATTAATGATAAAAATATATATTAATGATAAAAATATATATTAATGATAAAAATAAATATTAATGATAAAAATAATATTAATGATAAAAATAAATATTAATGATAAAAATAAATATTAATGATAAAAATAATATTAATGATAAAAATAAATATTAATGATAAAAATATATATTAATGATAAAAATATATATTAATGATAAAAATAAATATTAATGATAAAAATAAATATTAATGATAAAAATAAATATTAATGATAAAAATATATATTAATGATAAAAATAAATATTAATGATAAAAATATATATTAATGATAAAAATATATATTAATGATAAAAATATATATTAATGATAAAAAATAAATATTAATGATAAAAATAAATATTAATGATAAAAATAAATATTAATGATAAAAATAAATATTAATGATAAAAATATATATTAATGATAAAAATATATATTAATGATAAAAATAAATATTAATGATAAAAATAAATATTAATGATAAAAATAAATATTAATGATAAAAATAAATATTAATGATAAAAATATATATTAATGATAAAAATATATATTAATGATAAAAATAAATATTAATGATAAAAATAAATATTAATGATAAAAATAAATATTAATGATAAAAATAAATATTAATGATAAAAATATATATTAATGATAAAAATAAATATTAATGATAAAAATAAATATTAATGATAAAAATATATATTAATGATAAAAATAAATATTAATGATAAAAATATATATTAATGATAAAAATAAATATTAATGATAAAAATAAATATTAATGATAAAAATAAATATTAATGATAAAAATAAATATTAATGATAAAAATAAATATTAATGATAAAAATAAATATTAATGATAAAAATATATATTAATGATAAAAATAAATATTAATGATAAAAAATATATATTAATGATAAAAATAAATATTAATGATAAAAATAAATATTAATGATAAAAATATATATTAATGATAAAAATATATATTAATGATAAAAATATATATTAATGATAAAAATATATATTAATGATAAAAATATATATTAATGATAAAAATATATATTAATGATAAAAATATATATTAATGATAAAAATAAATATTAATGATAAAAATAAATATTAATGATAAAAATATATATTAATGATAAAAATAAATATTAATGATAAAAATAAATATTAATGATAAAAATAAATATTAATGATAAAAATATATATTAATGATAAAAATATATATTAATGATAAAAATATATATTAATGATAAAAATAAATATTAATGATAAAAATATATATTAATGATAAAAATAAATATTAATGATAAAAATAAATATTAATGATAAAAATAAATATTAATGATAAAAATATATATTAATGATAAAAATATATATTAATGATAAAAATAAATATTAATGATAAAAATAAATATTAATGATAAAAATAAATATTAATGATAAAAATAAATATTAATGATAAAAATAAATATTAATGATAAAAAATATATATTAATGATAAAAATATATATTAATGATAAAAATATATATTAATGATAAAAATAAATATTAATGATAAAAATAAATATTAATGATAAAAATAAATATTAATGATAAAAATAAATATTAATGATAAAAATATATATTAATGATAAAAATATATATTAATGATAAAAAATAAATATTAATGATAAAAATAAATATTAATGATAAAAATATATATTAATGATAAAAATAAATATTAATGATAAAAATATATATTAATGATAAAAATATATATTAATGATAAAAATATATATTAATGATAAAAAATAAATATTAATGATAAAATAAATATTAATGATAAAAATATATATTAATGATAAAAATAAATATTAATGATAAAAATATATATTAATGATAAAAATAAATATTAATGATAAAAATATATATTAATGATAAAAATATATTAATGATAAAAATATATATTAATGATAAAAATAATATTAATGATAAAAATAAATATTAATGATAAAAATAAATATTAATGATAAAAATATATATTAATGATAAAAATAAATATTAATGATAAAAATAATATTAATGATAAAAATATATATTAATGATAAAAATATATATTAATGATAAAAATAAATATTAATGATAAAAATATATATTAATGATAAAAATAAATATTAATGATAAAAATATATATTAATGATAAAAATATATATTAATGATAAAAATAAATATTAATGATAAAAATAAATATTAATGATAAAAATATATATTAATGATAAAAATAAATATTAATGATAAAAATAAATATTAATGATAAAAATATATATTAATGATAAAAATAAATATTAATGATAAAAATATATATTAATGATAAAAATATATATTAATGATAAAAATATATATTAATGATAAAAATAATATTAATGATAAAAATAAATATTAATGATAAAAATATATATTAATGATAAAAATATATATTAATGATAAAAATATATATTAATGATAAAAATAAATATTAATGATAAAAATATATATTAATGATAAAAATATATATTAATGATAAAAATATATATTAATGATAAAAATAAATATTAATGATAAAAATAAATATTAATGATAAAAATATATATTAATGATAAAAATAAATATTAATGATAAAAATATATATTAATGATAAAAATATATATTAATGATAAAAATAAATATTAATGATAAAAATATATATTAATGATAAAAATATATATTAATGATAAAAATAAATATTAATGATAAAAATATATATTAATGATAAAAATAAATATTAATGATAAAAATATATATTAATGATAAAAATATATATTAATGATAAAAATAATATTAATGATAAAAAATAAATATTAATGATAAAAATAAATATTAATGATAAAAATAAATATTAATGATAAAAATAAATATTAATGATAAAAATAAATATTAATGATAAAAATAATATTAATGATAAAAATAAATATTATGATAAAAATATATATTAATGATAAAAATAAATATTAATGATAAAAATAAATATTAATGATAAAAATATATATTAATGATAAAAATATATATTAATGATAAAAATAAATATTAATGATAAAAATAAATATTAATGATAAAAATAAATATTAATGATAAAAATAAATATTAATGATAAAAATAAATATTAATGATAAAAATAAATATTAATGATAAAAATATATATTAATGATAAAAATAAATATTAATGATAAAAATAAATATTAATGATAAAAATATATATTAATGATAAAAATAAATATTGATGATAAAAATAAATATTGATGATAAAAATAAATATTGATGATAAAAATAAATATTAATGATAAAAATAAATATTGATGATAAAAATAAATATTGGTGATAAAAATAATATTAATGATAAAAATAAATATTAATGATAAAAATAAATATTAATGATAAAAATAAATATTGATGATAAAAAATAAATATTAATGATAAAAATAAATATTGATGATAAAAATAAATATTGATGATAAAAATAAATATTGGTGATAAAAATAAATATTAATGATAAAAATAAATATTAATGATAAAAATAAATATTGGTGATAAAAATAAATATTAATGATAAAAATAAATATTAATGATAAAAATAAATATTAATGATAAAAATAAATATTAATGATAAAAATAAATATTGGTGATAAAAAAAAATATTAATGATAAAAATAAATATTAATGATAAAAATAAATATTAATGATAAAAATAAATATTAATGATAAAAATAAATATT
>JAPQNM010000027.1:966380-968880 GCA_029783475.1 Metacarcinus magister
GGGAGGTAATGGAGATAAAGGAGAGGTAAGGGAGGTAAAGGGAAGGAAAGGGAGGTAAAAGGGAAGGTAAGGGAGGTAAGGGGAGGTAAAGGGGAGGGTAATGGGAGGTAAGGGAGGTAAAAGGGGGGTAAGGAGAGGTATAAGGAGAGGTAAGGGAAGTAAAGGGGAGGTAAGGGAGGTAATGGAGGTAAAGGGGGGGGTAGGGGGGGTATGACGTCATCAAACCTTACATAGGAATGGTAATCGATGGCAAATTTGGGAAAATATCACACATATGTACACACAGCACACGCACACACACGTACATACACGCACACAGGTACACCACACGCACACACACACAGGTACATACACACACACACACACGTACATACACGCACACACACACGTACATACATACACGCACACACATGTACATACACACATATACACGTACATACTTACACTAATACATACATGCAAATATACACGTACATAGCTTAACCTTACACACGCACGCACACGCACACACACACACACACACACACACACACACACACACACACAATGAATGATATCACACATCATCATCATCATTATTCTCTCTCTCTCTCTCTCTCTCTCTCTCTCTCTCTCTCTCTCTCTCTCTCTCTCTCTCTCTCTCTCTCTCTCTCTCTCTCTCTCTCTCTCTCTCTCTCTCTCTCTCTCTGTCCTACATTCCACCTTCTCTTTATCTCCCCTCATTATTTTTTCCTCTCTCTCTCTCTCTCTCTCTCTCTCTCTCTCTCTCTCTCTCTCTCTCTCTCTCTCTCTCTCTCTCTCTCGCGTCCCCTCTCCCATCATCAATCACTCAAGACACTACACACACACACACACACACACACACACACACACACACACACCTTCCCCAATCAATTCTAAAACATCCCACTCAATTCCCTCTCACTCCCTCTCACTCCCTCTCACTTCCCCCTCACTTCCCTCTCAACTCCCTCTCTCAATTCCCTCTCAACTCCCTCTTAACTCCCTCTCAATTCCCACTCACTTCCCTCTCACTTCTCTCTCATATCCCTCTCAATTCCCTCTCTAATCCCACTCAACTCCCACTCCGATCCCACTCAATTCCCTCTCCAACCCTTCTCAACTCCCTCTCACTTCCCTCTCATCCACTCCGTCCCACTCAATTCCCTCTCCAATCCCTCTCAATTCCCTCTCAATTCCCACTCACTTCCCTCTCAATTCCCACTCACTTCCCTCTCCCACCCCACTCAACTCCCTCTCCAATCCCTCTCTCACATCCCTCTCCACTCCCACTCACTTCCGTTCTCCATGAAGGCCGCGGGGTCGTAGGAGAAGCCGGCGTCAGTGAGTGGGCCGCCGCAGGATGAATGTTCGCCTGGGAGTTGTAGGTTGATGATTGTACGGATGTCTTGCCTAGGGGGGGGGGAGGAGGAGGTAGAGGAGGAGGAGGAAGAGGTGGTAGTGGTGGTGGTGGTGGTGGTGGTGGTGGAGGAGCAGTAGGAGGAGAGAGAGAGAGACAGGTGTTGTTATTATTATTGTTATTGTTGTTATTACTATGAACGTAAAATATACATAAAATAATATATAGATAGATAGATATATATATGATTCAATTTTGAGAGCAAGTAAGAGACAACACACCCACACACACACACACACACACACACACATACACCTATACACCCACACACACACTTACTTCAGGAACTGGCCCACCAAGTCCCTGTTTTTGATCACGTCTGTGTTGGGTCGAGCTGTGGCCATGATTGTGTCAGTCACCCTGAGGAAGGAAGGGACAGGGGGAGTTGTAGTAATGTCTCCTAGGTGGCGTGATGTACAGTTTGGTATTATAGTTATGATGAAAATAAGTCCAGATTCGTGTTTAGTATGACTGTGAACCTTGATGTACAAATTTTCGTGAGATTCCGAGGTGTGGAAATTTTTCGTGAAATTTCCAAGGGTACCACCTTAGATTTTTTTTCAGAAATCATGTTTTTTGAAATAACGCGAAAAGTATGAGGTTTACGTAAAAATAGTTTATATATAAAAGAAAGAGCAGAAAACGGCCGTTATTTTGAGCTATAGTGAAATGGAATTGGAATATTATTATGGATGTAGGAATGGAAAATATTATGCATTCATTTCTTTCACAAAGTGTTCATTTTCTTCATAACTATAAGAGTTATTGGAAATGTGACGACGCCATAAGATAGATATTATCAAACTACATAACTTTACTTCTATACATTAAACTTATAGGACTAATATTTACTTAGTAAAATTGGGAAAAACTTTTCGACATCAATTCTGGTGGAATTTTTGGGCCACAAAATGAAAAATCCAAATATTATAGTAATGATAAAACTGAGTCCAGATTCGTGTTCAGCATGACTCTGAACCTTTATGTAACAATTTTCATGAGATTCAGAGGTGTGAAAATGTTCATGAAATATCCGAGGGTACACCCTTAGATTTTGTGTCAGAAATCATGTTTTTTGAA
>JAPQNM010000027.1:973880-983880 GCA_029783475.1 Metacarcinus magister
AGGGTAATGTCCTATCATCTATTCTTTTCCTTTTATTCATCAATGTCCTAATGTTTATAGTTAATCAAGAGAAAACGTAAAAATTCCAGGTGTCACTATATACAATTCTAAAAAACTGTGCTAAATAACGGGCAATAGGAAAGTCCATCTACCGCTATAAAGTCTACTAGCGCCAATAGTTTATGATGTAGAATAAAATAAGTTGGAGACGCAATAGAATGACTAAATTCTAATCTTTCCTTAAGTTCAGATTGTGTTAGAGAAGATTATGTGTTGTTTAATGACTCAAAAACTTAATTCCTTCGTCTAGTCACTTGATAAAATTTTCTATATAACTATTTTCGATAACACACACTTATATATTTATGATAGTTTATTTTTACTACTATTACTACTTTTACTACTACTTTACTACTACTACTACTTTTACTACTACTATTACTATTACTACTACTATTACTACTACTACTATTACTACTACTACTATTACTACTACTACTACTATTATTACTACTACTATAATTAAACACAGGAAACAAATAAAAACTATAATTGGCTATTAGCATTTATATATATTAGAAAAAATAATAAAAATAATAATAATTGTCCCATATAAACGTACATAATAGTTTCCCAAATAATAATACGTACATATAGCGTGTGTACATTTATATATATATTAAATTTGCTGTTTAAAGTATAATAATAATAAAAAAAAATAGGTATTCATTTATTTTATTGATGAATTAATGTATATATTTTTTTTATTATTATTTATATGTATGTATTAATATTTACATTGTGTGCAGATGAGAAAAAAAATAATATATATATGTTTACCTAATTTTTTATTATTATTATTAAGATTAAGTCAGGTTAGGTTAGGTTAGGTTAGAAAAAAAAATAATTGAAATCGTAGTATTATTAGCAAGTTAACTAAGCAACATCATAAACATGGCGGGGTCCGGACAATGTGTGTGGGGAGGGGTAGGGAGGGCAGGGGGGTAGGGGGGGGGGTAGCATGCACTTCCCAATATCCGTCAAAAATATATATCCTTTTTCAAAAAATTCCTTATACATTGTTTTTTGTTTAGAGTGAAAAAAAACACTTATCACAATATATATTTTTTTTTTTTTTCATGATCTACAAAAACACACACACAGATACGTACACACACACACACACACACACACGTACACGTACATACACTAATCACCATCATTATCATCATCAATAACACCATTTTTGAGAGGGGACGACCTAACAGTACTTATCCCACTCCCCTCCCCACCCCCCACCCCACCCCCCTCTCCACCCCCCACCCCACTCCCCTCCCCACTCCCCTCCCCACCCCCCTCTCCACTCCCCTCCCCACTCCCCACTCCACTCCCACTCCGCTGGTCTTCATTAGGCTTGAAGAAGGCGCTTATGCCCTTCTGCCACTCAGGGACGGGCTGCTGTTTGTACGCGTTCCCGCCTCCGTACCTATTGGGGGGGAAGGGGGGGAGGGAGGGGGGGAGGGAGGGAGGGAGGAGGGAGGGAAGGGGGGTGAGGGATGGACGGAGGGGAGAGATAAAAATATACTTATTCTGATTATATTATCTCTTACTATTATTACTACTACTACTACTACTACTACTACTACTACTACTACTACTAATAATAATAATAATAATAATAATAATAATAATACAAGTACTAGTAATAACAATAACAACAACAACAACATTCAAATTTTTTTTTATATATATACATCACAACACAAATTAAAAAACAAAAGAAAATACTAAAAGAAAAAAAAAATGAGGAGGAGGAAGAAGATAAGGAAGATATCTTACTTTGCATTCTTGGATGGCGTCGTAGAGGAGGAGGAGGAAGAGGAAGAGGAAGATCCAGCGCCTGAAGAATTGAAAACCTTCCTTGGTGCCTTGGCTGCCGACACTTTAGTCATCGTAGCCTCAGCCCGTGTGCGTACCATCCTTCTGTGTGCGTAGGAACCGTTACTGTGTGCGTGGGAAGTTATATTGTATAAATTATAATAAAGTTTTCAATATCATGCATCGTGGTTACCTTGTGGTCTGTATCGTATCTTCATAACGTCTATTTTTTATTATTTTATTTTGAAATGATCTAGATTGAACTTTTTATAACATACCGTAACGTAATCTAACCTAACGTAACATAATATAACGTAATCTAACCTAACTTAACATAATATAACGTAATCTAACGTAACCTAACATAATATAACGTAATCTAACCTAACATAACATAATATAACGTAATCTAACCTAACATAACATAATATAACGTAAGCTAACGTAACCTAACCTAATCTAACGTAACCTAACAGTTCAATATTCAAAATACTTAGAATTTACTTCGATTTACGTAATTAAATATATGCAGGTAGACTTAACACATTAACAAACACAGTTATTACACAAAGAAGAGGATTATATGTACCTTTCACTCACACACACACACACACACACACACACACACACACACACACACACACACAACTGAAAGAAAAACTATTCAAATATAGATACGAAGACAAGATCATATATACTTCAAGGTAAACACACACACAATCACACTTTAATTACTACCTTCCTAGCCTCCATTACTCACCTGTACTTCCTTTACCTTAGCCTGGGGTGGTAATTAAGGTGTGCTGCCCGTCACCTGCTACACACAACACCTAGGCAGCACACAGCTCAGTAAATAAGAACAGAGTGTAACTGGTGTGTTTGTTGTGGACAGATTTTGGCGCGCAACTAAGCTCGGTTTCCTCTGACGATGTTGATATTTTGGTATTTTGATATGAAATTGAAGCTTGTTTAGGTAATTTGTAATGGTATATGATATTATTATTTGATTTTTTATTTATTTAATTGTTTACTAAATATCATACATAC
This sequence comes from Metacarcinus magister, assembly GCA_029783475.1. NCBI lineage: Eukaryota > Metazoa > Arthropoda > Malacostraca > Decapoda > Cancridae > Metacarcinus > Metacarcinus magister. The sequence continues at coordinate 976,806 of JAPQNM010000027.1, forward strand.
AAGAGACATATCATAGTTTTGCTCAATTATTATGTATAGAATATATATTTTTCCTAAACTATATAATCACTTCATACAACTCATACATATATATAACGAAGACCACGGATAGTTAAGTGCAATCCTATTATTAGACACTACATACAAGATCAATCCTGTGTTTACATTTACAAGACTGAAGAAGAAAAAAAACATTGCATTTTCAAACACACACACACATACACACACACACACACACACACTACTGTAACAACTAACTGTGACGAAATAACTTTGTATTCAGAGGTGAGTGTTGTGAAGTTAATAGTAGTAGTAGTAGTAGTAAATATGTATCGTGTATTATTTAGTCGTCAATAATCATTTCACATATACTCACAAATTACGTTTATGGCGCCAGCTCTAAATACACAAAGGTTTTCATTATTACACACATTCTACGGTTGACTTTGTTTACTTTTCTAACTAAATGATCACAAAACTGTAATATATCGTTAATGAGCACACCTGTATCCTATTGTTTAATTGATTGGTTAAGATCACTAAACACCTGTCCTACACCTGTTCTACACCTGTTCTTCTATAGATTTACACTTTTCAGGATGTAATTTTAGTTGACACTTCTCAATCCAGTGTATTTTTATTTCATTTAAATCTTGTTGGAGGTTTAAACAATCACCTGAGTTGTGAATCGTTTTAAAAATATCTTAACTTAAATATTCTTAACCAAACACACGAATCCACACTTTTCTTGCTCTTTCTCTGAATTAAACACACTTTCCTTTATGCTTTTTCTCAATTAAACACATACATTCACAGTTTTATTTCTAATTCTCTTAATCAAACACAAATTCACACTTACCTTTCTCTCTCCCTTCTCTTTCTCTGAATTAAACACACTTTCCTTTATGCTTTTTCTCAATTAAACACATAAATTCACACTATTCTTTCTAATTCTCTTAATCAAACACAAATTCACACTTACCTTTCTCTCTCCCTTCACCCCAGGTCACCCCAGGTCACCCCAGGTCACCCCAGAAGGCAGGATGGGCACACCGGTGGTATATTGTCCTATAGATGACCTTCAGACCGTAGTACAAGGTCGTCCGCAGCCTCCCCGACACCCCAGGCTAGAGGCATACCAGGATACAAGCTTAGCCCGCCTCTCAGCCTACTGCTACACCTGTAAATCAAGAGCCATAGGAGCTGAGGTTTTGCAACACTTATATTTTGGTGACCTTGCGTGTAAATATTGCTACCAGTCTATTAAAAGTTGTTCCGCTTTTAAGCACCACTATCCAATGGGCGGGCCGTGCAATGGCAGCAGGCGGGAACATAACGCGTGCCGCTGGTTGGTGCCGCCTTGCAATTATATCATGTACAACACCAGGAAGAATTTAGCGATGGCCCGTGGTGAACATAAGCTTAGTAAGACTGAGGTGTTCTGCGCTGCGACACTCTATCTCCGAGGCGTTCTGCCCTTGAGACGTATGTATCCATGGAGACGAGCGCTGAAAACCATCGCTAAAGCAGGCACTGGTATTGACCTGACCTACCTTCCCCCGAGGCTGAAGCGGGTCAGAGGTCAAGAGGGGGATGGCAAGGGAGGTGCAGGGAAGGTCAAGGCAATGATTGGAGTGACAGGTTTGATGCAATTGGAAAAGTCGATAGTGAGGTTAAAAAAGCTCAACAATTCAGCAATGACCGAATTTCAGCGGTTAAAGAAAGGGGATGAAAAGGTTATATTCAAAGACGACCCTGCCAGTGCATCTACTAACCCTGCCGGCACGCACAACACCCTGCCAGATAACAGGGTCGCTACACACAACACGGATAAGAAATCGCACAAAACCAGAAAGAGAAAGATCGCTAACCCTGCCGATATAGAGAAGGGTAACGCCGCCACCCCTGCCGACACATGCACCCTGTCAAACCCAAGCAAGAAAATTAAACTCGAAAATACCCCTGCCGATGTAGATAACAGCCTCGACACCCCTGCCGGCTTAGAACACACCCTGCACGGTAGTAATGGACATGTTAACCCTGCCAAGCCACATAAGAAAAGAAAAAAAAATAAATTGAAGGGTACATCACCTACCAATACCCTCTGTACCCCTGCCGAGGACCTTAATACCCCTGCCGAGAGCCATAATACCCCTGCCAACACAGACGACACCTTTCAAAAACCAAAAAAAAAGAAAAAAATGAAGAACCACACCTCCCCTGCCATACACGACACCCCTGCCGAGGGACTAAATACCTCTGCCTCCCCTGCCGCAGAAATCACCCCTGCCAAGGAACACAAGAAGAGCAAGAAGGGGAAACTGAAGGAAATATTAACACACACCCCTACCACCCCTGCCACTGCACAAATCTCCCCTGCCAAGGAAAAAAAGAAGAGGAAAAAGAACAAATTAAGAAATATATACACAAGTACCCCTGTCAGTGAGGAATTAACCCTGCCAGCACACTCCACACCCTGCCAGATACACCTACCACCCCTGCTCAGTTAAATCACACCCTGCCGAACATCAAAAAAAGAAAAAAGTCAAAAATACCCCTGTAATTCGTAATATAACCCTGCCAAAGGAATAGTGTTAGTAACTAGTTAGTGATAAGTTTGCACGGCGTGACTGTTAGTATACTAGACTATCTTACACTCTTATTACAGTTACTTGTCAAACTTTAGTATATATAAATAGATCGGTTTAGTTTGAAAAATAATCGATAAGTATAATGCTACCTCTAATTTTTTGATCGAGGCCAATCACCATCTCGTCGTTAACCCCAGGTACAGTAAAATGGTGATTCAAGTTAATTTCCTTATAGATAATGATAATGTTGATGTTTTTTATATACAAACAAGGCCAAAAATATGACTAAAATCACCATAAGGTTAATGATTTCAATTTTGCATATTCAAATTTTACAGCCTGCAATGTTGACTAATTTCACACAAGATTGAGGAAGCATTGTATATATAAAGTGTGAATAAAAGTTAGGAAAGACTTAATCCAACTTGTAGTAATATATATAACAAGTGTCTGTTCTGTAAGTTAGGTTAGGGTAATACACCACACGTTTAAGTCAAATTATAAAGACTTAATTCAATCTGTACTAATATATATAACGAGTCTCTATTCTGTAAGTTAATCATAAACGACGTACACTTTGTATCGACTTAATCTTAACACATCCAGATATAGAAATACAAAATAATAGCTAGACGTAAAACTGAAATTAAAACTTTATCCTCCGTCTATCTATCTTTCATCCCCAAACCTTGATAAGAATAGATACAACAAACAGGAGTAATAGAGTTAAATTTTATTGTGTGGCTTTACATATATATATCAATTCAACATAGTAATCGAACATCCTTACACAAGCAAGATAATTAATATAGATGCTCGGAGAATATACTTATACCTTTTCAATAACACACACACACAGCACCTAACCTAACCTAACCTAACCTAATGTAAGCCTTCAACACCCAGAGGAGGCATAGACAATTACACAATCAGGTATCGTGCCGTATTAACAATCCACACATGTTCCCGACTCACATCAATATATACCCCAGTAGTAGTGCCATCATTAAGGGGTATATTGAAGGCATTGACACCAGCTAACTTATACACACCACTGTAGGCCTCCCAGCACAGCAGCGGGGAACCACTGCTCTTATATGACATCACAGTGCTAGTACAGAGGGAGGATGGATGGTCAAGTCTCTCTCCGTCCACTTGAATTGAGTTTAAATGACGTTGACATCTCTCTCTCCCCCATACTGGCACACCCATTTGATTGATCTTATTATGTTCCTCCCATTGGATAGCCACACACCTCGCTGGGCCAATCACCTGCCCTAGCTGAACAGGTTGCACATCTGGGGTTAATATAGCTGGCTTGCTAAGGTGAATCAGCGCTAAGTCGCATGATAAAGTCTTTGAGTTGTAGCTGGGATGTATAATGATTTGTGCAATGTTTATTATCTGTTGTGTTGGTGATATATCTCCCCCAGGTGTGTTCCAAGGGCCTAGTAGAACTTTTAGTCGGGTGGTGCTGGTGGTGCTGGTGCAGTGGGCAGCGGTAAGCACTAAATATTTGTGTATAAGGGAACCGCCGCACAAGAAGATCCTATTCCAGCCGTTAGAACCCCAGTCTTCCCTCAGCACCACAGCAAAGGAAGGAAAGTTTTGGGTTGTCTGTCAGAGGCGCAGAAAAAGAAAAAAAATATTAACTCGTAAAAATAATAAATAAAAACCCCAGATAGTTATTTTGATCACAAGAAGAAAGTATTTACAGTGATATTGATAAAGATATATAAGTAAGTAATTATCTACAAAAACTAACATACTCACCCATTTATAGGAATCTTGACCGCCATCTTGGAGTACAATTTTTCCAGGTGGAGTGGGAGGATGAGAGGGAAGTGAAGAGGTGAGAGGGAATGAAACCAAGGAATCAGGCCGAGAGAAGAGTAATGGGCGTGAGGTTAGAGTGGGAGTGGAGAGGGAATGGGCTGGAGTGGGCAGTGGGTGGTTGTATGAGGTGCTGCTGGAGTGAGATAGGTAGGAATGGGATTGGCTTGGAATGGGTCGGGTGAAGGAATTGCCTGAAATGGGTCGGGGGTATGGGTAATCTGGAATGGGTGGAGGGTAGGGGCGGTTTGGAATGGGCGAGAGATGGGTTTTGTCTGGAATGGGTTGGGGGTATGGGTGACCTGGAATAGAAGGAAGGAAATGAGCTGTAGATGGGCAGCAGAAGGTTGTATTACATATGACCTTGAGAGAGTGTAGGAGTCGCCTTCTGAAAAAAGAGAGAGAGAAAGACATTAATAATAACATCCTATCTAGTACTTCTATTGCTACTATTACTACTATTTATGATCTATTAAACCACTGAACCGAATACGTATTTTAACCCACACACACACACGTACACATGTACACATAAACATAAATAAATAACTTACATATCGTCGTTGCTTTTCAATTTCCCTTCAAAACATGACGGATCCCATTTTCTACTAGGCACATCAGACAAGAGCTGAGGTCCTTCTAAACGTATCCTTGAAGCTATGGGCAGACTACGTGACCTTTCACTACCCAAACCATCTGTGACAACTGGTACCAAGTCACTGAGGTCACCAGGAGGCTGTAGGTCATCTTCTTCCTCTACAATTGCTATATCATTGAGGGATTCGTGTTTCTTGCTTGTGGTGGATTCTGAGGAAGTGTGTTTGTGGTACTTGTTTGTGGTGGATTTTGAGGGAGTGTGAGTGTGTTTATTAAGGTTAGTGTTGGGATTGTCTGTTTGTTTATAATTTGTGACACCAAACAAGGAAGACAACTTGTTATTGTTGATCGGGTGTTGTTCTCTCGTGTAAGTTTTGCCATTAGAGGTGATGTTCTTTCTTCCTTGTGTGGGTATGTGTTCAAGTGAGACGTCATTATCATCATTCCCCTTTCTGCTGTATCCCGTGTGAGGGCGTGGGCGTGGGGGTGGGTGTGGTGACTCAAATGTAATGGAGCCAGAAATAACAGCTGTCTTGGTGTCTAGTGTCCTGTATAAATTCTCCCCGCTGTCACTGTACTTCGAGGCCGCAATGCCGCCCATCCGTCCTTGGTTCTTCGGGCCACAACCTCCTGACAAGTGGCATGAACCTAGCTGACGACGGTGCCTGACATTGCTGACAGTGGCACCTTCACCCATCTGCAGTGCCACGACCACCACCACCACCATCATCATCATCGTAAACCGCATCCTGTTAATGACAAAATAAACGGTTGATATGGAGATAAGGTTAGCCTACTCATTTTTTACCGTGTTATTTTTTTTGCTTGAACAAGTTTCCGGAAGTTGATCTATATTGCATGATATTCTGCAATCTTAATATTCTATCTATGTAAGTATTAACCTCGGGAGAAGATGCTATATGTTATCTAAATATTACTCAAAATAACACATATATTAGTACAGATTCACAAGTCAACGATAACAATTAATAATTTTGATACATGGCTCGTTGGAGAAGAAACATTAATTGACTATAAATACATATTGTGTGTTGTGTATATAGAAAGACATAATTACAAAACGAGATAGAAAGAATAAGTAAATAATAGCGATACTCACATAATGTCAGTTCCTCCGCTTGACCTGACCGAGCTTGTGTCAGCAGCGTCAGCCACACTTGGGCCACGTCAGCGCACGTCAGCAACTGTAGTGTAATGTTGAAGTTTGAAGGCACTGCAAGACACTGTTAGACACAACTACCACGACTCTACACACACATCCTTACAATCCCCGCCCATTCCAGCCTTGCATCATCCTCAGCCCCGCCCACCCATCACCTACCTAGCCCACACGCCCCTCACCACGCCCACGAAACTACCCCACGCCCATTATAAATCACCATACACACTTTAAGGAAGAAGAAGAACAAAGTGAACAATTGAAATAGAATGGGAGATATTCAGAAATCGTCGAAATATATTAAGATCGTCATCATTGTTATGTTATTTTTAACCATAACTTTACAATGTCACCTTTCAAATGTTTTTACTTGTGTACGTGTGCAAAAGGTATACATGGAATAACGTAAGTATGTGTGTATATATATGTGTGTGTGTGTATGTGTGTATGTGTGTGTGTGTGTGTGTGTCCAGGTTTGTGATATACATTTTACAGTTATATTATTAGTTTATTTTTCTATACGTATTAACATTTCGGTTTTATTCTCTACCTCACCACGAACAAATTGCTTTATATTTTTACTGCTGCCTCCTACTCTTAATACATATATAAACCGTATGTATGTTTGTATGTGTATGTGTGTATGTATGTATAATTCAGCTCACGTACACACACTATTACTTCATGCCAGCTCATCAAAGGTTAATTGGCCCACCTTGCATAGTAAGTCACGTTAGTAGAGAATTGAAACGTCAATACAAATAATAGTAATGACAAGTGTACGTTAGGGAGTCACGTCTGTTTAGTGTGAAGAGAAACATTGCACACACACACACACACACACACACACACACACACACACACACACACACAC
>JAPQNM010000027.1:988880-1006380 GCA_029783475.1 Metacarcinus magister
AGTAGTAGTAGTAAGTTTATTATAATACCATATATAATTCAATAATCTTAACCTAACCTTCCCTTCCCTTCCCTTCCCTTCCCATCCCTTCCCTTCCCATCCCATCCCATCCCATCCCTTCCCTACCCTACCCTACCCTTCCCTTCCCTTCCCTTCCCTTCCCATCCCATCCCATCCCATCCCATCCCATCCCATCCCTTCCCTACCCTACCCATCCCATCCCATCCCATCCCTTCCCTTCCCATCCCATCCCTACCCTACCCTACCCTACCCTACCCTACCCTACCCTACCCTACCCTACCCTTCCCTTCCCTTCCCTTCCCTTCCCTTCCCTTCCCTTCCCCTCCACAGGCTTCTATCTCATCATCTACCACGTTCTGTTGGTGATGTTCCTGTGGGCGTACTGGCAGACTATATTCACAGAGATAGGAACAGTACCCAAGCAAGTGAGTGTGTGTTGTTAGTGTATAAAGATGTAGTTAATTGTATGTAAAATGGAGTTAATGTTTGTGATATATATATACAATGGTTCTTCTAGTTATATGTGTGAAATTAGTCGATATTATAGCCCGCTAGATATGAGTTATTAACCTTATAGTGATTTTAGTCATATTTCAGCCCTTGTTTATACACTAATACAGGTAATTATACATCCTACGATACAGACAAATACTAAAAAAACATAAACGCTATCATTATCTATAAGCAAACTCTCTTAATACACTACTATCTCTCTATCTTTTTAGGTTAATATAGCATAATATCACTTTTATTAACATTAACTCACTGTCGTCTAAGTTAACATAGCGCTATATCTCTTAACTTACTGTCTAACTAACTCCTCTCTCTCTTATCAACACTAACTAACTCCTCTCTCTCTTATTAACACTAACTAACTCCTCTCTCTCTTATCAACACTAACTAACTCCTCTCTCTCTTATTAACACTAACTAACTCCTCTCTCTCTTATTAACACTAACTAACTCCTCTCTCTCTTATTAACACTAACTAACTCCTCTCTCTCTTATTAACACTAACTAACTCCTCTCTCTCTTATTAACACTAACTAACTCCTCTCTCTCTTATTAACACTAACTAACTCCTCTCTCTCTTATCAACACTAACTAACTCCTCTCTCTCTTATCAACACTAACTAACTCCTCTCTCTCTTATTAACACTAACTAACTCCTCTCTCTCTTATCAACACTAACTAACTCCTCTCTCTCTTATCAACACTAACTAACTCTCCCTCCCTTGTCCACAGTTCCGTCTGCCTCCCACTGAGTTAGATCGCTACGAGGGCGGGGAGACAGACGACGCGCGGAGAGACGTGCTAGAAAGGTTCACTGAAAAACAAAACTTACCTATATATAACAGAACAGTGATGGGGGGTAAGTGTGAAGGTGTGTGCGTGTGCGTTTATGTACGTGTGTGTGTGGCGTGAGGTGTGGTAATGAGATATATACACATAACAATAGCAGGGATAGTAATAGTAGGAAGGTATGATTTACGTGATTCTTGATACTCTTTCAGAAATTCGGTATTGTGAGCGGTGTGTTCAGATTAAGCCTGATCGCTGCCATCACTGTTCCGTGTGCGGCGTGTGCGTGTTGAAGCTGGACCATCACTGCCCATGGGTGAACAATTGTGTGTCGTTCACCAATTATAAGTTCTTCGTTCTGTTCTTGGGTTACGCTCTGCTGTACTGTTTGTTTATTGCTGCCACCACACTTCAGTACTTTATCTTGTTCTGGAAGGTGAGTGTACGTACCTGTGTGTGTGTGTACGTGTGTGTGTGTGGGTAATTGTGATTGTATATTATGTGTGTGTGTGTATTGTGTAGGTTTTAAATTCATGTATGTATGTTTTTTTGGTGTGTGTGTATGTGTGTGTGTGTGTTTTTTTGGTGTGTGTGTATGTGTGTGTGTGTGTGTGTTTTTTTGGTGTGTGTGTATGTGTGTGTGTGTGTGTGTTTTTTTGGTGTGTGTGTGTGTGTGTGTGTGTTTTTTTGGTGTGTGTGTATGTGTGTGTGTGTGTGTGTTTTTTTGGTGTGAAATATTTCCTACTTAAAGTTATACTAGATGTTATTTTAATATATCTTTTTTTTTATCTCTCTCTCTCTCTCTCTCTCTCTCTCTCTCTCTCTCTCTCTCTCTCTCTCTCTCTCTCTCTCTCTCTCTCTCTACTTTTCTCTACATCTGTCCTATCCACTCATCTTTCCTCACCTTTTTCCCTCCTTCCCTCCTTCTCTCCTTCCCTCCTTCCTTCCTTCCCTCCTTCTCTCCTTCTTTCCTTCCTTCCTTCCTCACCTATTTCCCTCCTTCCTCACTTTCTTCCCTCCTTCCCTCCTTCCTCACTTATTTCCCTCCTTCCCTTCCTTCCTTCCTTCCCTTCCTTCCCTTCCTTCCCTCCTTCCTTCCCTTCTTCCTCCTATCTTCACATTCCCTCCTCCACACACACACACACACCCCCCCACACCCACACACACACACACACACACACACACACACCCCCAACACACCCTCACCTCCACTTACTCCACAGAACCAGCTGGCGGTGGACGGGAAATTCCACATAGTGTTCGTGTTCTTCGTTGCGATCATGTTTGCAATAAGTCTGGTGTCGCTTTTTGGGTACCATATATTCCTGGTGTTGAAGAATAGGTCTACGCTGGGTGAGTATGCGTGTGTGTGTGTGTGTGTGTGTGTGTGTGTGTGTGTGTGGTTAGGTTTGTGTGTGTTTAGGTGTGTGTGTGTGGTTAGGTGTGTGTGTGTGTGGTTAGGTTTGTGTGTGTTTATGTGTGTTTAGGTGTGTGTGTGTGTGTGTGTGGTTAGGTTTGTGTGTGTTTAGGTGTGTGTGTGTGTGGTTAGGTTTGTGTGTGTTTAAGCTTGTGTGTGTTTAGGTGTGTGTGTGTGTGTGTGTGTGTTTAGGTGTGTGTGGTTAGGTTTGTGTGTGTTTAAGCTTGTGTGTGTTTAGGTGTGTGTGTGTGTGTGTGGTTAGGTTTGTGTGTGGTTAGGTTTGTGTGTGTTTAGGTGTGTTTAGGTGTGTGTGTGTGAGTGGTTAGGTTTGTGTGTGTTTAAGCTTGTGTGTGTTTAGGTGTGTTTAGGTGTGTGTGCGCTTGATATATTGAACTATTTATGTATGTTTTAAGATAGATATAATGTGGATTAATTGACAGTCTATCCCTACACACACACATACATACACACACACATACGTACACACAAGCTAGTACATATGTGCGTGTATTTAGATATTTTAACTTGATATACTGAACTAATAATATACGAATAAGATCAAAAACACTGACTAACCACAAACACACACACGCCTACACACACTACATATACGTACACACACTAACGCCCACAGAGTCGTTCCGCGCGCCCATCTTCCGTTTGAACCACGCTTGGGTTCAGGACAAGGATGGATTCAGCCTTGGGGCGTGTAATAACTTTATTGAGGTGTTCGGAGAAGACAGACGGGCTTGGTTTCTACCGGTGGCTACGAGGTGAGTGTTTGGGTGTGTGTGTGTGTGTGTGTGTGTGTGTGTGTGTGTGTGTGTGTGTGTGTGCATGCCTCTCTCTCTCTCTCGCTCGCTCGCTCACTCTCTCGCTCGGTATTGCTTTTTTTCTATTGCTGTTTCTATGTTTTGTTGTTGTTGTTGTTGTTGTTGTTGTTGTTGTCTTGTTGTTGTGCATGTGGATGTTTGAATTAATTGCACCTCTAGTAGTTGTAGTTGTAGTTGTAGTAGTAGTTGTAGTTGTAGTTGTAGTTGTAGTAGTAGTAGTAGTAGTAGTAGTAGTAGTAGTAGTAGTAGTTGTTGTATTAAATATATAAGCTATGTACTCTCTCTCTCTCTCTCTCTCTCTCTCTCTCTCTCTCTCTCTCTCTCTCTCTCTCTCTCTCTCTCTCTCTCTCTCTCTCTCTCTCTCTCACTGCTTTGTTTGTTTTTTTTCGTAAATTCAATGTTTTTTTCATTTTAATATATACTTTGTAGATGTGTGTTTTGTGTGTGTGTTTGTTTGTTTGTTTGTTGCTTATTTTCTTTCTTTCTTTCTCTTATTATCTTTTATTTATTTATTTATTTATTTTATTCACTCCAGTCAATGTTTGTTTTTGTTTGTTTTGTTTTTGTTTTGTTTGTTTATTTGTCTAATTATTTCATTCTCGTGTTTTTTTTATTTATTTTTTTATTTTTTTATTTCCATCACTTTTTTTCAGTATTTTCTGTTTTTTTTTTGGTTTTAATAATGATACAATTAATCACTTTTATTTGTTGTTTGTTTGTTTGTTTACTTTGTTTGTTTGTGTAAAGAAAACGTGAGGTGTTTGTTTATTTGTTTATATATATATTTATTTACGTAATTCATTGTTCATTCATTTATTTGTTTGTTTGTGTGTTTATAGTTCAAGATAAAACGAGGTGATTGGTTATTCATTCATTCATTTATTAATTTCTTTGTTTATGTTTGTTATTGAAAAAATCTATACATTCAAAAAACCATCCATGTATTTTTTTATCAATATTATACAAAATAAATCATCAAATATAATAATAAACGAACTAGAGTCAATATAAACGAAACAACATTTATGGGATTCAAGCGTAACAGGTATTCAAAAATCTATATATATACGTATTGAAAAACCATCCGTGTGCTGTACTATCAATCCGTCTATAGTTTTGTGACGCCTCGTTTAATACAAGAATACAGTAATAATAATAAAACTTCTGTATCTTATTGTATTTATTGTATTGATATCTGTCTATTTATTTATTTATTTATTATTTTATTTGCTTATACATTTGTGTGCTGCATTGTTTGTTTGTTTGTTTGTTTGTTTGTACCGCCACGTGAAGCTGGTTACCATAAGGGGACGACACACTAGCACTTTCTCCGTCAATGTTCACTGTTCCGTCGTTCCGTTGTGCATCAGACAGACAGACAGACAGACAGACAGACAGACAGACAGATAGACAGACAGACAGACAGACAGACAGACAGATAGACAGATAGATAGACAGACAGACAGACAGACAGACAGACAGACAGACAGACAGACAGATAGACAGACAGACAGACAGACAGACAGACAGACAGACAGATAGACAGACAGACAGACAGACAGACAGACAGACAGACACGATCATATTCAAACGGTAAAATTGTCCTCAACATTTTAGACCAATCAGAATGCACAGTGGACAAAATATAATTATTCAAAATATATCGCTAACTTGTATCTAAATAAAAAAAAAGATTCGAATTTCTTTCATGATAAAGGAATATTAAATTGAGGTTATATTTACATTGTAGTTTCATAATAATTAACAACAATGTCTCGCCTCATTAGACTGTACATTCAGAACACTTCAATTACAATAGTGAGGATGGAAACAGTGTACACGAACGGCTGTGTGCGTATGTGTATGTGTGTGTGATGGTGCGCACTCTAGAAAGTTGACGTAAATAATTGATGGAAAAAGTGCTAGTGTCCCGCCGCCTAGAAAACATTTTGAAATATATATAAAAGAATGAACGCAAACTCGAGGTGAACTATAAGGTATACGACATAATTTTTGCAGGTAACGGTGTGCATCGTTACGTTTATATATTATTTAGGAATATATATAAATGGAAGGTAATGTGTGTTTGTTTGTATGTAGACTTACCGACACACACACACATACATACACACACAACACACACATACATACATACATACATACATACATACATACATACATACATACACGTACATAAACATCATAACTACACATACATAACTAAAAAAAAATTTATATAAGAAAAAAATAAATAAAAATAAGTTAGAATATTAATGAACAAAAAAATAATTAACTATATATATAAAACTTGTTAATTATATTGATTTAAATTATATAGATAGTAGTTTATAGACTAGATTATTATATGTTATAGAAATACATAGTCTAGTTAACCTTCCCCTTGAAGCATTGCATAGAAAACGGGGAACAGGGAGTATAGAAAATGGGATAATAGTTGTAAATATAGAACTAAATGTTGCATCTCTTGTGTAGAGCCTCATTTTAAAAACTCTCTCTCTCTCTCTCTCTCTCTCTCTCTCTCTCTCTCTCTCTCTCTCTCTCTCTCTCTCTCTCTCTCTCTCTCTCTCTCTCTCTCTCTCTCTCTCTCTCTCTCTCTCTCTCTCTCTCTCTCTCTCTCTCTCTCTCAGTTTAGGGGATGGTGTCAGGTTCCCCGTAAGAGGAGAGACGACCCACCACCATCACCATCAATACCAACAACACCACCACCACCACCACCACCACCCCTTCACCACCTCCACCACCACCTCCACCACCACCACCACCTCCACCACCACCACCACCACCTCTTCCTCCACCACCACCACCACCACCACCTCCACCCCAGTGCAATCTTATGGGAGCACTCAGATAAGGTATATGTTCTTCTTCTTCTTCTTCTTCTTCTTGTTTCTTCTTCTATTTCTATTTCTTTGTTTGTTTGTTTGTTTGTTTGTTTTAGTGGTGCATGGTCTTTCTTTCTCTCTCTTTTTCTTTTTCTTTCTCTTTCTTTCTTTCTTTTGCACTTTTGTTTGTATTGCATTTTGTTTGTTTTGTTTTTGTTTTTGTTTATTTATGTATTTATTGTTTTTATTTTGTTTATATATATTTGTGTATTTTTTTTATTTTATTTATTTATTTATTTATTTATTTGTGTATATTTTTTGTTTCTCTCTTTCTTTTTCTTTTTCTTCTTCATTATTTCTTTCTTAATTTTATTTTATTATTTATATATATATCAAAAATTTCAATGTTATTATTATTATTATTACTACTACACTAATATATATAAACCATAATTGCATTCTCTCTCTCTCTCTCTCTCTCTCTCTCTCTCTCTCTCTCTCTCTCTCTCTCTCTCTCTCTCTCTCTCTTTATTTTTTATGTCTGGCCTAATTTTCCTAAGCTATTCTGTTCCTCAAATGTTTTATATATAACATTTATTTCTAATATTTATTGTTGAATTACATCTGTGGAATATGTAGGGTTATGTGTGTGTGTGTGTGTACGTGTGTGTGTAGGTGTGTGTCTATCTGTCTGTCTATTTGTATATGTGTGTGTGTGTATGTACGCGCGGCTTAACCTTTCCTCAAACAATGCACGTCAAACCGTCTAACACACACACACACACACACACACACACACACACAATAAGACGAACAAGTGAACTGTAAGCGCGGAGTCTGTTACTGTTACTATTACTATTACTATTACTATTACTATTACTATATTACTGTTTACTATTACTTTACTATTAGGGCAGCGCATGTGACCTCAGAGCAGACTATCAACACCTAATATAATTCTTACTCGTACTGCAGATTTCCACTCATATTCCAACACAAAATTACTCACAAACCTCCGCTCATTAAACAAATTACTCTAGTCTAGAAAACATTTATACTTATAACCGAACGAACACCAACTCTCGGTAAACTATAAGGTACACGACATAACTTTTGCATGTATACGGTACTAATATTGAAAAAGAAAAGCTAGGAGTCTATAGGTAGCATCACATCAACGTTAATAAGAATAAGAATTGAAGAAGAAGAATAGAAGGATTTTAGAGCAACATTTTGAAGTTATGGAAGAGGAAAAGAAAGAAGGAAAAGAAGGAAAGTTATGTTATATAGAAAATAATAAGTAAGGAAGGAATGAATGGAGAGAGAGAGAGAGAGAGAGAGAGAGAGAGAGAGAGCGAGAGAGCGAGAGAAGCAAATAGACAGACAGACAGATAATTGAGAGAGAGAGAGAAAATTGAGAGAACTAAAAATGTAATACGCACACACATACACGCACACACACACACACATGCGCGTACTAACAGGTAATGCATCTTTTTACAGACGGACACTACTTGTAAAATTAAGAGACAGGTATTGGTATTAACACCTAACTTAACCTAACCTAACCTAACCTAACCTAACCTAATGTTGAAAGGCTTATCACTACCCTCTCTCTATCCTGCCTGTAGTTATCTCTCTCTCTCTCTCTCTCTCTCTCTCTCTCTCTCTCTCTCTCTCTCTCTCTCTCTCTCTCTCTCTCTCTCTCTCTCTCTCTCCAATTCAATTTAGAAATCCCTCCTTAAGTTTTTTTTATCATTTTTTCTAATCGTCGTTAAAATAATAATAATAATAATGATATTCCTTTGCTATTTAGTATGTTAAGTGACCCTGTTTGTTTGTTTGTTTGTTGGTCTGGCTGGCTCTTTGCACTTCCCTCCATCCCTCCCTCCTCTCCTTCCCTCCCTCCCTCCCTCACCAGCATAACAGTGGCACTTACGCCCTTACTCCCTGCAACTCATTACCTGATATGCATTACTTAACATTTATATAATTACTCCTCATAATTTGCCTCCGCTATATTGTTTACCTTATAGTTTAACAAAGCGCTATGATGTCTGGCGCTTATTGCTACTCTTTGCATTGACTAAGTAACTCTCTAACTATAGCTATATGTTAAGATAAATATAGGGTCTTTATATTATAGGACCTATAGTCAATTTAGTATCTTCGTAAATAGTAATGACATATACGAGTTGCTAAATACACACAGTAGTACTAAAATAATAGTATTGGAATTTTGTTTATACTATTTCCAATTGTATATTAGAAAGTGTAGGGGTTCAATTACTATTTTAAGGTAATGCATTGACTATCGGGCCTAGAATATTGACCCTATATTTGTCGTAACGTATACTTGTAAGTCATCTATTTGTCTCCCTTTTAAATCAGTTTCCTTATCGGGTATTTAGATAAACGCTTACTACTCCTTTTTGTATTAACTAACTAACTAACTTTCTCTCTAACTAACTAATTATTTTGTCTTAATTTTGAATCAGTCATGTATTTAGATTGATGTAATATTTTTGGCGCCGGAATATTTTTAGTAGAAATTTGATATTGTTGTGAATATGTAACTTTATTTTTTGTTGTATAGATTTGACGTATAAGTTTGAATTGTTTTTGACGGAATTTCTCGTGAACGGACGATGTTTTGACGACTCGGCGAAATGTTACGATTAAATGCGTGATTTTTTTTATAACTAGATTGAATTAGCGATCAAAATTTTATACTTAAGTTAATTTACAGTACAAAACTTGCATAAATAATAACTCTCTTGACAAAATTTAATAACAAAAAAAGAAGAAAATAAAGTATATATTATTATTATTATTTTATTTGACTTCATTGAGTTAAAAGATTATAATTTCTGAACAAAAATTGACGTAAACCATGACAGTATTTAATGTTGTGACTGTATTCTGTTTATGTATGTATGTATGTGTGTGTGTGTGTATCTGGTTTTTTTTTTGTGTGTGTGTGTGCGTGTGAATGATATATTAATCTTTTTATTCATTCACATATCTACCTATTTATTTATTTATACATATATTTCAACCATATACATTTTTTTGATAAAGGAAAGAGAGATTCACACACACACACACCTGCATGCATTATATTAAATACTTACCTGTGCATGGCTGGCTTAGTGCATGTATATAGAGTAGTAATGCAACTTAAAACACACCTGCATCTTGCTAATTAACTAATACAGGTGACAGGTGTAATGAAACAGGTGTGTGAATTAATGTTTTTATTAATTTATTTATTTAATTTTCTATCATTTACTCATTGATTTATTTATATATATACTGTCTCTTTGGCTATTGTTTTGTAGAGAGAGAGAGAGAGAGAGAGAGAGAGAGAGAGAGAGAGAGAGAGAGAGAGAGAGAGAGAGAGAGACCCTACCTCCAATCTCTATCCCACCTTTCTTCTACCCTGACCTACCAACCTTGACGTGACTTTCCTTTCCCTTCCTTACGAGTAGATAGTAAATAGTCACCTTAAAGTTTTGTGTAGCGGTGGTAGAAGTGTGGTAGTAGTTTCAATATAACAACAAAGGCTTCACTCAAAATGCTTTACTCACAATATATGTACGTGATTTTAACATTGCTTTTGTGTAGTGTTAGTAGAAATTGGTGTTATTTAGTATAGTTTAATTAATATCACTACTCAAAAGGCTTCACTCAAGGCTTCACTAAAAGGCTTCACTCAAAGGCTTCACTCAAAAGGCTTCACTAAAAAGGCTTCACTCAATATATGTTCATGATTAAACTTTGCTTTTGTGAATATGATACAGTGCTCCCTCCAATTTTGCGGTACAGTTGAATGGTCATTTATATTAATGTTCTTATAGATAATGATAATGTTTATGTTTTTCTGTATAATTATATGTATTCGTGTATAAACAAGGGTAAAAATAGGACTAAAATCACCATAAGGTTAATGATTACAATTTTGTGGCCTGCAATGTTGACCAATTTCATGCACAATTGGAGGGAGCATTGTGTATACATATATATATATTATCTAATAAATGCTAACTGATCACACACTTTATTCAAAATTGCTTGATGACAATAACAAAGATTCAAATACAAAAGAAAACAATAATTCCTGCATACAGATATATTGATAGTATACATTCATTGCCTTCCGCAGCCTGGGTGACGGCGTGACGTACCCGCAGCGGTGTGTGGACGAGGATCAGGACGGGCTGCTGGGACCAAGGCAACGGTGGGCTGATGACGACGAAAGTGAGATGACCTACACCGGCTACACCAACCACCACAGTCAGAGTATGTGTGTGTGTGTGTGTGTGTGAGAGTGTGAGTGTGTGAGTAGTGTGAGTGAGTGAGTGAGTGAGAGAGTGATAGTTAGTTAGTTAGTTAGAAGTGATAGGAGAGAAAGAATCTAACATAACCTAACCTGACCTGACCTGACCTTTCTCTCTCTCCCACACAGGTCTTGAGGAGGTGATGGTCCAGCCCAACCACACCAACCCAGTGTGAATGAACAAACAAACACACATACATACATACATATACATACATACACATACACCTGTCCAACCCTCACACCCACGCCCACGCCCACCACCTGTGTAATGAACAGCAAGCCACAAGGACAAGTTAATACAGGAAGGTTTAGATAACAAGCTGAAAGAAAGAAAATAAATAAAGAAAAGAAAGAAAGAAGCAAAAATAATAGTGTTACTGCCTCAGAAATTGGTTGAAAGAAGAGAAAGAAAATAAAGAGAATGGTAGAAGAAGAAGAAAATTAAATAAAAGAGGAGGAGGAGGAGGAGGAAGAGGAAGAGAAAATAGTGAAGAAAAGTTTGAAAGGAAAATAATAATACAAATAATAATCTTACATAAAAAAACAAAAAACTGAAAAAAAACAAAAACAAAAAAAAAACAAGTAAGATTAATAAATAAATAAACTGAAACATGATTTACGTAATATAAAAAAAAATAATAATAAATAAATAAAGTGAACTAAATAAATAAATAAATATAAAAAAACCATATATTACAGTATTACAAAACGAGGAAGAGTAAAAACAAATACATTACTTAGCTAATAAATAATATGAAGATAATTTACATAATCATTAAGAAAAGATTGAACATATTATTAGAGTGAGAAACAGTAACCTTATGTGGCAGTAATTAGCAGGTGTAATGAGGTTATAAACAGGTGTAATGACAGGTGTGTGGGCGTGGGCGTGTGTCATTCCAAACCTGTACCCACACCTGTCACCTCCCCCCCTCCCCACACCTTCCTTCACCCTCCACACACCTGTCACCTTCCTCCCCTCCATCCCTACACTTGTACCTCCACCTCCTTCCCTTCCCTCCACACACCTGTCACCCCCCCACCCCCCCCCCTTGGTGCACTATTGAAGGTAGAATCCTGTACATCCTTCACCTCCTTGATTCCTTGGTAGGATTCTTCTCTTCTCTTCTCTCTAATCCTGTGTGATATAAAGGATAGGATAGGATGATTAGTCTTTGGCAAAAAAAAAAAGATTACAAAAATATATAAAAAAAATGTTTCAAGTTATGAGTCCAAATTTTTATATATATACGTCGCATTATTTCAGATTTTTTTGATTTATTATTATTATTATTATTTTATATAAAGTGTGTGTGTGTGTTTAGTATCATTATTATTATTATTATTTAAGTTGTTTTTCTTGTGTGCGTTTTATTTCCATGTCAAAACTAACTGACCCAACGCCTCACACTCTCTCACTCACTCTTCAATACAACAAACTTATACATATATACTTACTTACAACATCAACTTAGAGTCAACTTAAGAGCAGGTGTTCCCAGCCTTTGCTACGCCCGATAACTTGAAATACATTCTCACACACCTACAACAAAAATAATATCTCAAATGAAGATGAAGAAGCCAATTTATACTAAGTTTGAGCAACAAATTTATTTAAGCTAATTTTTTGATGAGATGAAAAGCAAGAAGAAAAAGAAAAGAAGGCAGGGCAAGGCAGGGTAGGGTAAGGCAGGGCAAGGCAGGGTAAGGTAAGGGTAGGGCAGGGAAGGCGTTGGGTCAGTGGTGGTGGTGTCTGGGTCTCAAGTACCTAAAGGGCCGTAATGTAATGTCACGCCTCCCTGTGTTGACCCTTAAGTGTACTACTACTCGCAAGGGTGAAGGTGAGGTGAGGTGGAGCAGCAGCAGCATTACATTACAGGTGTTACAGGTGGAGGAGCTGCTTTAATTAGCGTTTATTAGTGTGCGGCGGAGACCTGATGATGATGATGGTGATGTGTTGTCTCGTGCACCAGCTGATCAAAGACTGTGTGTGTGTGACTATATTTGTACAATGTTGTGCTGAAGATATGAGAAAGAGAAAGAGAGAGAGAGAGATGTACCATGAGCAAGGAATTTCTTAACGATATATTATGAAGAACTAAAAGAAAAAAAAGTTCGCGGATTCATCACGAAAAACCATTAAAATAAACTGAAAATACATTACCATAAACTTTTGCACTACACAATAGACTGACTGCCTTGGTGTGTTGCGTTATGTTGTGTCATTAAGTTAACAACACAACAGGTTAACGAGACGCAGGTAGAGTGTCAGCCTCACTACACCTGTCCTACACTAGCCACACCTCTCGCCCTCAATGTTCTGCTGCAGCGAGGACAGTGAAGTGATTTAAAGTGATGTAAAGTGAAGTGCCTCAACGGAACAGCTGCCACTTGCATCTCATCTCTCTTCTGTCGGAAAAAGAAAAAACATCAGAGAAAGTCCTGCATCGGCGTGTGTATATAGGAAGTATTTGCACATTTGTTAAGAAAAGAGGATTGTGTACGTGTGCGTGTGTGTGTGTGCGGCAAATCATGGCTGTGCATTTAGTCCATGTGTGTGTGTTTGAATCAAGACGCACACACTACACTAGCTGGACTCCATTCTCTTTGGCGATGATTGCTAACCAAATCAAACTAACATTGTCACTTGCATTCCTCCGTGTGTGTGGAGGTGTGAGTATGTGTGTGTGTGACTGTGTGTATGTGTGTGTGTGCGTAGAGGCAGCGACAGAGGTGCACATACCCACACCTGCCACACAGATGGACACAAACTCCTTCTGTGATGCCTGCTAAAGTATATATATGTAGTGTTAGAGTTAGAGTTAGTAATAGTAGTGTAGTGGTATACCTTAGTGCATACAACTTGGGCAGCCTGATGGAGAATTTCTTGCAGCAGCAGCATCAGGAGGGTATGTGTGTGGGCACGTGACTCACCATATCTTCACTGGATACTAGACAAGGCAATGAATAACAGTGTTCCTTCATTATATCCAGTCCTCTTCCATCCATTCATTTATTCAGGCAGTAGAGGCATAACCTGATACTGTCCCGCCGCCGCTGCTGCTGCTGCTGCTCGGCCAATCATCTGCCGCAAGGAAGGTTCCGTTAGACTAGGTTGGACAAAGTATTTCTCACCCAAGTGGTATCGACTAAGGTTAGGTTAGGTTAGGTTGTAGGAGTAATAGTTGTAATAGTGATACAAGTGGTGGTGGTGGTAGTAGTGTGTGTTGAAGTGAAGCCAAGCCTTACACCTGAAGCCTCACCTGGTACTGTAATAGTGAAGCTCGTTACCTATTCAATGGTAACAGTACAGGTGGTGGTAATGCAGAACACACCACCACACACCACACACCACCACCACCACCACCACCACCACCACCACAACCTCCTCCTCCCCCATCACCCAACACTGAGACTTAACCTCCAGAGTACACGCACGGCTCAGGCTCGACGATTCTCCAACTCTCGTGTATTAATAGTCGCCGGTCAGTGAAGGGACAACGCTGACCTTTCCTGACCTTACTGACACTCCTCCCCCAACCCCTCCCCCTCCCCCGGACACTCGCTGACTCAAGCCGACTGACAGAAGTGTACTTAAATGAGTGTGTGTGTGAGTCCATTGGCGTGTTATGTACTGTTTGCCGACTATCACCCTTGTCCCTGTGTGGAGTGAGGTGGAGAGGAAGGGTGATGAGGGCTCAGGGTGGAAGACAGTGTGATGATGTGGAGGGTAGTGATGAAAAGAATAGATTAATGTATGTGTGTGTGCGTGTGTGAGTCTGTGTGTGTGTCTGTGTAGAGCTGATGAGACCAAATCACTGCAATGTTTCCACCTTTCATCAACGGAGTGGACGGACAAATCCACTCCCCACTCCACCCGAACCTTCCACATTGCCGAGTTAATCCACACAGGGACGAGGTGTTCCGTGTAGCCGCCGCCGCTGCTGCTACTACTACCATGAACGTGTGTGTGTGTGTGCGTATGCGTGTGTGTGTGTGTGGGTGGGTGTGGGTAGTAGCAGCAGTAGCAGTAGAGTGTGTAGTGATCCTAAAGTAAGATGATCGCTACATCCTCTCTCCTTCACACACTTTGTTCTCTCGATTTCGTTTGTCTGGCGTTTGTGTGTTTTTGTCGTTGTTTTTGACCAGTGTCTGTACATCATTGCTTCAAGTGTGTTCTGTTTGTATGTTTGTGTTTTTGATCAGTCTGATATATTTGTAATCACTTTGTTTGGCTTCGAGCAGAGATTTCAGTTTTTTTGAACTTTTTTCCAAATAATATACAAATATACAATGTTCCTTGACCCTTGTGACCTTTTATTTTGAACCTTAATGAATGCCGTATCAATTAACCTTTTGGAGTGAAGGAAATACATCAAAGTGAAACAATTACAACAACAACACCAGCTAATACAACATAAGAATTGAGGGGACTGCAAGAGGCCAGTTGATGACCTACACGAGGCAGCTCCTTGCCCCCCACCCTTGGAATAATACAATATTTATCCATCCCACCTGTCATCCCTATCCATACTCTGATCCAACCGTCTTTTAAAGCTACCTATTGACTCACCACTTACTACGTGTCTACCCAGCCTATTCCAATCGTTCACCACTCTGTTAGTGAACCAATATCTACCTAGGTCTGTCCTGAATCTAATTCCATCCACTAACTGCCATCTAACACCATCAATTTTTGGATAATATGGAGGTAAGGTTAGCCTACTAATTTTGAGGTTAGGACAAGTTTCCGTAAGTTGATATATATTGCATGATATTCTGCAACCTTAATTATATCTAACATATAAGTATTAACCTTGGGAGAAGATGCTAATGTTATCTAAATATTACCCTAATTTTCTTGCTTTTACTAAGACAATGAAGATAACATATTTTTTCATCCTTGTCTAAATACTTTTCTATCATCAGTATTTTATTTTTCTCTCCTAAATCCTCCCTGCCTGCTCCTCGCTAACCTTCCCTTCAATTACTTCCATCAATCTCTCCATCAACACACACTTCCTATCACACTCAACAAACAATTATCACACTATAATTATCACACTCATCTTAACTACCTTGCAATGCTACACTAATTACCTTCTTCCATCTATTTTGTACTTCTGTTTCCATGCAAGGTGACAGCATTACACTCACGCCAAGCCAGGCATCAACACACTCCCGTTCATGTTATTCTGGCCTCAAGGATTCATAACAGTGCCTCTTACACACACACACACACACACACACACACACACACACACACACACACACGGCAAGAAAAACAAACAGGATAACGTAAGGATAACACTAGGATACTCTTCAGTGAGGTTAGGTTAGGTTAGGTCAAGTAATTGGTGCCCACAAACTATGGCTTATATCTCTAGAAATTAGAAAGGCATTATATTTTCCTTACCTGGTGGTGTGTTTGAGCCTGGTCTTGTCTTATAAGGAAGGCGCCGTGGTGGTGGTGTGCCCTGCAAGGTAAGGTAAGGTAAGCGGGTGCAAGCAGCAAGCACGGCAAGGCAGGCAGGCAAGGCAAGGCAAGGTCAAGGTAAGGCAAGGTAAGGTAAGGTAAGGTAAGGGAAGGTAAGGTAAGGTAAGGTAAGGTAACGTAAGGCAAAGTTAGGTAAGGTAAGGTAGAAAGGTTTGGCCGCGATGGCGTGCAATGTTGTGTGCGTCACCTGGGGGCCTAACGTGGCTCTAGGCATGACTGTGTATGTGTGTGTGTGTGTGTCAACCTGATGTGTGATGTGATTGTGTAAGGGTAGCAGGTTGTGTCAGGGTGTGGCAGGGCGGGTGTGGTGGTGGTGGTGGTGTAGTGGTCTTTACAAAACAAAGCTAGGCTGGACCTGAGGAAGTTTTCGTTTGCCCGCCTATCGTGTTGTCAACAAGTGGGAAGGTGAATGCAGACTCGGTGGAAAAGTTTGAGTAAAGACCAGAAATATTGTTATAAAGCACGAATTATCACCACATACACCCAACAAACAAAATAATTGGTGTTTTGGCTACCACACTGGAGCCACAAGACACACCACCTAAGGCCTCTTGCAGGGAATATACTGTGAGTGTAATGCGTGTCTGCCTCCCAGCACAGCACAGGTCATCATCTTGTCTAACCTAGCCTCACCTTATCAATCACCACCACCACACACTCTCACCACCATGCACACACCACCACCACCACCCGGGTAACACACTCACCTAGCACACCAACACTGCAAACACACCACCACACACCAACACACTCTTGTCACGCTGAATGAGGATCACTTTACGGCAGCACAACACAACACAATGAAACACAACACCACCGCCGTTTCATAAGGATTCAGTCATTGTATATACTAACACAACGGTATTATATTATACACAAATATTACACACACTTGTATAGTATTATTGTTGCAACACGTTCATTTTCTATAGTTCTGTTGACGGATAAAAGTGCTAATGTGACGTGACGGCCTCTTTATGCTCAACCCAGGACACTCACGCCCACCCATACACCTTCCACGCCCACCTCACCCGCACGTTGTCTTCTTAGGGACAATGTTGCTGCAGGATTTGTAAAATGTAAAATGTATAAAGTGTGGTACTGGCTAAGGGAATACAAAAATACGTAAAACAAAATCCGGCTTGTTGCCAGACCCTGTAAAGAAAGAGACAGTAGGAGGTTGATTTGAAGAGAGTGTAAAAGTGTAAGGTGTAGTAATGTTATGTAGGTAGTAGTAGAAGGTGTG
>JAPQNM010000027.1:1016380-1018880 GCA_029783475.1 Metacarcinus magister
TGTGTGTGTGTATAGGTGGGTGTGTGTACTACAGGTGTGTGTGTGTGTATAGGTGTGTGTGTACTACAGGTGTGTGTGTAAGTACAGGTGTGTGTGTGTATATTCTTTCAGGTGATCGATCGTTGCCTTTTGGTGTGTGATGAAGAGCAGCTCAGACTCACCCCAGTCAGGAAGGATGAAGGATTTGAGTCTGACACTGAGTCCTCGAGTAGTACGTGTGAGGATCCCCCTTGCTGTGTCCGCCATGATGTTAAGGTGAGTACGAGGAGGAGGTGGTGGTGGAGGAGGTGGTAGAGGTGGTAGAGGAGGAAATAGTAGGGTTTGATTCCATATGTAATTTTTAACACTTCAAATTAATCCTCTCACCCCCTAAATAAGACCCCAAATAAAAAATAAAACATAAATAAACCCCCCCCAAGAAAACCCCCCCCCAAAAAAAAACCCAAAAAAAGACCCCCCTTCAGAAAGACCCCCCCAAAAAAAAACCCAAAAACTTCAGAAAAGACCCCCCCGAAGAAAAAAAAATTGACCCCTAAGAAAGACCCCCCTATGAAATACCCCCCAAAAAAGACCACGCATGAAAAAAAAACCCACTAAAAAGACCCCTCAAAAAAGACCCCCCCCCCAATACGTCAGTAAGTCCAGGTGTGTTTCAGGTAATCAGTGACCACGTGTTAAGGTTGGACCAGCTAATTAGTGATGACGGAAGACCCCAAAAGAAGACCTCCCTGGACTCCACCTCATCCTCGAACAGCAGCAGCGGGGCGGAGAGTGAAGATGACTCCCCCAGACCCGCCCACCTGCCCGCCCACCTGCCCGCCCACCTGCCCCCTAGACCCCCTACTGCCCCCATACATGTAAGTACTAGATTAAGAGAAATATATGTAGAGTTTTTTTCTATTTTATATATTTTTTTTCCTTCCTTCCTTCCTTCCTTTCTTTCTTTCTTTCTTAGGAGTGAGTGAGGGATGGGTGGGTGGGTGGGTGGGTGGGGAGAAGCCTTCCCCTTTACTATCTATATTAAACCTCTTACTTTATATCATGTTTTTTTTATTATTATTACAAACAACATCGTTTTTATATTTTTTCTATGTTGAAAATTATTATTATTTATTTATTTTTTTTATTCTCTTTTTTGTTTACCTCATCAGCACCACGAAGGAGGAGGAGGAGGAGGAGGAGGAGGAGGAGTAGGAGGAGGAGGAGGAGGAGGAGGCGTGGGCGTGGACATCCAAGTGAGTGACATCCTGTTCTGCCACGTGTCGGGGGCGTGGCCGTGCGTGCTGGTGGTGGCGGCGCGGGCGGCGGGCTGCTCCCTGGTGTGTGTGCACGTGTTTCAGTGCCCGACGCCCGAGGCTGCACGGGCACTGTACGCCCACTACAAGGACGCCAGCAGCAGGTGGGTGGAGGGGCTGGGGGGGGGAGAGTGTCCATCAATATTTCATGTTGCTTTGTTTGTTCAATTCCTTCAAAGTTAATCACAATATTGTTATGCAACAAGAACACTAGAAATACTAGACCAAATCAGATTAACTTAATATGTCCTCAATTTCGCAGCACACTTTTCATAAACTCTATATTTATTCTTGGTCCTCAAGTGTGGAATTCACTAACTAACTCATTTCAACATTTTAACAACATATCCACAACATATTTTAAGTATAAATTAAAGAAATATCTTTTTCAGTTACAATCAATGTAATAACAATTGTAAATTTTAAAATGCAACAATATCGAAATCACTTTCAAAATAATTACCAATTTTCATCAACAAGTCCGATCATGAGTACCTCACCTCAGCGGACAACACCATGTAATGTTATAACAATGAATGTATTATTGGTTTGTAATTATATTATGGCAATAAACTGTTTGAACTTGAACTTGAACTTGAACACACACACACACACACACACACACACACACACACACACACACACACACACACACACACACACACACACACACACACACACTAACCCTGCCTGCTTGCCACCCACAGGTACAGACTGAGTCGGTACCGGAACAGCCGCCGCCGTGGTGAGGGCGAGGCAGGGCGTGGGTCCGGGCGTGGGGTGCATGTTCGTGGTGTGGAGTGTTTGAACGTGGGTGTGGGCATGGGCGTGCAGGTCATCCCGGTGGGGCATGGCATGGGTGCTAGTCCTGGGTGGTGCGTGGGTGCGGGCGTGGGCGTGCACCACCACAACAACGGCGTCACGCAGATTGAGATCCCCAGCGGCCCCTCCAGCTTGGCGGGGGGCGTGGGTGGCGGGGGTGGCAGCCTGGGGCCTGCGGGTGGGCGTGAGGTGGTGGTGGTGGCGGGGAGTGAGCAGGACCGCAGGTTCCGGCAGCGTGAGCAGCCCAACCTGCTGCCGCGGCGGGGCGGGGCGGGGCCACGCAGCCGACGGGACGCCCACGAGGACAGCGTCAAGCCCGCCGCCCCCGCCAGCCCCGCCCCGCAGGCCCCGGAGCGGCCGTCACGGGGCCGCACCCCTCGCTC
>JAPQNM010000027.1:1037098-1079598 GCA_029783475.1 Metacarcinus magister
CCCCACACTATCTAAGGGCGTGGGGGGGGCGTGGTGCGGGCGTGTGGGTGCTTACCTTCAAGGCGCTCAGGTCGATGTCGTCTAAACTGCAATTTACAGACTGAGCCATTTTGATGAAGGACATATATTCCTCTGTTACTCCTTGTCTGTTATAGTTTCCGTCATGCCTCGCACCTCTACACACACGTGATACTCCCGGTCATCTTGTGTACACTTGGCAGGACGCACGGTAAGGTAAGGAAGGTGGTAGAAAGGTTTAAATAGTTATGGTCACCGCTACAGACCTACGTTAATGGCGGTCTCACACACACACACACATACACACAGGGATATTATTTTACCTCATTTTATGTGTTATAGGGTGTTTTAGGTGTGTTTTGTGGTGTTGATTTGTGTTTTTTTGGTGTGTGTTAATTATGTGTGTGGTATGGTTGTGTTTTGATTTGGTTATCATTGTTTTTATTCATGGTTTGTTTCCGTTTTTAATCCTCGATGCTGCTTTCCATGTTTGCCAACCTTGCCGATGATTATGATTTTAACTTCATAGACGAGAGTATAAATTATGTTATATGGGTTTATTATGTTATATTATTGTTCTATTTTATGTATTACGTTAAAATTCCCATCGTGGTATTGGTATTAATTAACTGTCAAAGGTAGTTCTGTTGGTAACGCTGGAGGGTGCGGTGTGATAATGTTATTTGTTTAAAATTAGCGAATTATTATTATTATTATTTATGTTTTTGTATCATTTAAAGCCTTTTAAGACATTTATTTAGTGTTGGTGTAGCGTGACAGGTGTTAGTGATTATTTAACAGAAATTTCTAATCGGTGGAGCATACTATTATTAATATACACAAGAATTTATTACATGTTACTACAATATTATTATCCCTTTAAATCAATGAAAAAAATTAATAGATCAACAATAAACAAAACCAAGAATAATATTTTGAGAATACACAATAACATTTACTATGATATTTAACATCAAAATATCAACAATTAGGGACTTCGATTAACAACAAAAAAATAAGAATATAAAACCTTACAAAATAGTACGTAAATAATTATACAAAAAATATATATATCGAGATAATTAAAAAGTGTATAGGCTCGTGGTCGGTGTGTTCCCCGCCACAACGGCTACATTTCCTTCCCTTAAGTAACTTATTTCCCTTAGTGACTTATTTCCCCGTCTGGCTGCGGCTACATCTCCTTCCCTTACTGACTTATTTCCCTTACTCACTTATTTTCCTTAGTGACTTAATTCCCTTAGTAACTTATTTTCCTTAGTGACCTATTAAGTTATTTCCCTTACTGACTTTATTCCCGGCCTGGCTGTTTTCATGCCTCTTATCCTCTTATCCGGTGTTCATATCATCCCTTCCGTACTTCAAGCTAAGGAACACAGTAAGTACATCCGTAACCGTATATTTAATGCTCTATTTATCATTTCCATTGTGTGTTTTTTTTAATTGTCATTTTCATAAGGGTGATAATTGTTGTTTTGTGTATGTGTGTGTTAAGTGTTGTCATGTTTATTTGTATATATTATTGTGTGGTGTTGGTGTGTTCGTGCTGTCACTGGTGTGGTAGTGCTAGTTAGTAATGGTTAAATAAAGGGAACAGCTGTCACTATATAGTAGTTATAGTAATAATAATAGTAGTAGTAGTAGTAATAATAGTAGTAGTGTGTCAGTTGAGATGGAAGGTAGTAACGAGTAAGGTTAGAATATATAATTATAAAATGTCACCAGAAATTTACTCGTCGGTAAAATTTGACATCTTCACCAGAATGCACAGACCAAATACACTGATTGACGCTAAAAACATTGGATATCTTCTAGGTAAATCTGCATAACTCCTGACACCCGAACATAACATAACCTAAACAGAACTCACGTAATGAAATCTTAGCTGGGGGTGCAAGCTTCCCAGACCCCACCAACCTAACCTAACCTATCCTTGATCTTAACCTTAACCTATATGCTGAAACAGAGCATAGTAAGCCATCTAGAAGGCAACCATCTACATGCAAGCTGGCAACATGGATTTAGATGAAGGAAATCATGTCTAACACAACTTTTGGAATACTTAGAAGAACTAGAGAATGCTTTGGATAATGGTAATAGTATAGATGTGGTGTACTTGGACTTGGATCACAGGAAAGCGTTTGATACTGTGCCCCATCGTGTTTTACTGTCAAAACTGGAAGCTGTTGGAGTGTTGGGTGAAGTCCATAGTTGGGTGAAAGGTTTCCTAAACAATAGAAAACAGAGGGTCAGTATTAGGGGTATCTATTCACAGTGGTTACAAGTATGGAGTGGAGTCCCACAAGGAAGTGTCTTGGGAAAAGTTTTATTCGTCGTCTATATCAATGACTTACTGGACGACACTCAGACAAGAGGAAAAGTGTTTGCAGACGATGTTAAATTATACCAAAGAATAAGAATAGACGATGGAATGACACTACAACAGGATTTAAATAAATTAATACAGTGGAGCCAAAAATGGCTACTCAATTTTAATTTAGAAAAATGCAATGTTATGCATATTGGTAGAAACAAGCCAGGCTATGAATACCATCTAGGCACAACACCACTGAAGGAAACAGCAGAGGAAAACGACCTTGGGGTTTTCATTACCAACAACTTAAAGCCCTCAAGACAAGTCACCAAAGTAGCAGGTAGTGCAAATTCAATTGCTAGAACTGTTAAAGAAAACCATAACCTGCTTAGATCCTGATATGCTACTTAACCTGTACAACACCTTGATTAGGCCTCGCCTAGAGTACTGCATCCAGGCCTGGATGACATACAACGAAGGTGACATAAGGCAACTGGAACAAGTCCAACGAAGAGCCACCAAACTAGTCCCTGAGCTGTCTGGTCTTACATATGAACACAGACTGACTCAGCTAGGCTTCACTACACTTGAAGAACGCAGAGTTTGAGGTTACATGATTGAGTCTTTTAAAATTCTAAGAGGGTCCGATAAGGTTGGAGATGGGAATTTCTAAAGTTAGTGCCTAGAAACCGGCATCTGGAGACAAGAGGACATAGCATGAAACTGTTAAAGCCGCGCCACACCACCACCAAGAAGAACAAGTTTTTCAGTTCAAGAATTGTAGACAAATGGTGGTCTTGGTGAAAATGTAGTAAAAAGTACCACAGTTAATATGTTTAAAAACAGATATGACCAGTTTGAGACTGAAACAAAACTGAGAAGAGGCACTGACACCCTTATGAGCTTTGACTCTGTTGCCTCTTTACCATGACTATGGTAAGCAAACCTATTAGCTGGCGCTGCAAGCCCCATACCTACCCAACCTAACCTAACCTTAACCTTAACCTGTATTTCCAAATTACAGAATCTTGTTCAAACCAAACGAAACTTACCTTTTTTCTGGAACGGAAGGTCCAGCCTCTTCCTCATTATCCTCTCTCGAAAACTTAATTGACAGTAACGTTGTTTTTATGTGTTAGTGATGAGGAAAGTGATGTGTGCACCGCCGACCACAGGTACACACGACACATGGTGACAAGTGATTTCAAGCCTCACACCGACTCTATCCTCCCGACCCAAAACGTCAAATGATCTGATTGGCAGATTATTTTAAGGAACTTTTTCATTGACTGTGACGCACGATTCCAAACATTGGTTCCAACCCCATGGTGATATTGTGATATTAATTTGTTTCAATAAGTAATACTAAAACAAACCACAGCAAACATGGCGTCTCCACCAGACACAACCTCCCATTACTGATCACAGAAAACATTGAATATCTCACAAACTATGAATTTGAGACGGAAATTAAATTAGGACAACTTTTTCAGAATTGATCAGGTCAGGGGAGGCGGTGGTGCAGTAGTCAGCATTCGGGCATGCAAACCTAGGGTGCCGGGTTCGATCCCCTGATATACGCTGACCACTTGTCATTATTTGGTATCACCGCCGAGTGGCCAAAGACTACCCAAAGATTACCCAAATTGCTGCCATACTGTCCTCAGATGGGACTTGCAATGTTATATGCATCTGAGGCTGTAGCAGCAATTAGCCTCGCACGTTCTCAACATATTCATGAGAGAACGTAAACATTTGAGGCGTCACTATAAAAAGATCTAAAAACCTACGCCAAATAACGGGCAAGAGGCAAGTCCATCTTTGCCTCTATAAAGCCTACTGGCGCCAATGGTTTATGATATAGAAAGAAAAAAAAATGTAAAGATATAACACTCAATTCTCTAGAGCATTCTGGTGAAGATGTCAAGTATTACCCTATTTTCTTACAATTATTTATATTTTATTATTTATTATTATTATTTATATATTTGCTTGTTTTCTTGAATATTGTGTTTTATTCTCATCCATGTCACTACCTCCATAGATTTTTTTTTTTATACTGTATACACAAATTTGATGATCGTTGGAAGGACCCACGGCAGGTAATTAAAGAATCGGTAATTATACACCTTAATAATATCACTAATCACTTCTTACCACCACCACCACCACCACCACCACCACCACCACCACCACCACCACCACCACCACCACCACCACCACCACCACAGTACTACAAACAACACACTCACAGTACACATTAATTATTAAATATATTGTACATTGTCTGGGTTAGATTAATGTTTGTAATATTTATTTTTATTACGAGAGAACAAAAAAAGAAAGTGGATTGAAAAATGTATCTTTATTTTTATTACGAGAGAGAGAGAGAGAGAGAGAGAGAGAGAGAGAGAGAGAGAGAGAGAGAGAGAGAGAGAGAGAGAGAGTTAGGTTAGGTTCTTAACTTAGCGATGAATACTCATTAAAAGTTATTTGAAATGTAACCTAATTTTGTATCAAGTTTTTGACATTCTCTTGGATAACAGAAAAAATATATGTTAATTATATTAGAATGTTAGAATATTTAAGTGAAAATGGAGAGTGTGAGTGTATATAAAGACAGATTCAAGTAAAGACCTTTGAAAGCATTAGAGGAAATACATGGATATAGGTGTAGATATATAGATAGATATTTTTTAGTCAGATATTTTTGTGATGTTAATTGTAATCAAAAAAAATAATTTGGGTAGTAACAAGCTATATTTAAGAGGAAGGAATAGAAGGAATAAATAAAACCTTGACTCACCTTTTGAAATGATCATATTCAAGGCATCTTACACAAGGATGAAGATGCAAACATTGAAAGGAGGAATGAAACAAAATAATTAAGAGTAGTAACAAGCTGTATTAATGAGATATAGATATGTACAGCTTCAAGCCTCAAAACAGAAGAAGTAAACTTAACTACCTCCTACTGTATTCTGAAGTTTAAGTATAAGTTAAGTTTTAAGGGACATTTCACAGGTAAATATTAAACATAATTATACTATTAGGTTACAGGTTAACTATCAATATTCCGGTTCCATCAGTTATCCGGCATGAATTTCAGAGCAGCTTCAAATTACCCGAGTTGGCGTATCACTGTTTTCTGAAGGCACTGTTTATGTTAATGTTTTGATGGCACTGTACCCAGAATTAGGTCTTTGCTCATGCCAGATTATTGATAGTTAACCTGTAATGATAAACAGATAGAGACTTTCCCCACATTAACACCTTTCTATTACCAGGCTGGCGGCAGTGTGGTGTGGGAGGCAATGCGCGCCAACATCAAAACACGCATAGTGGGGCAGAGAGTGGAGCTGGTCCCTTACCGGAGCCTTCACGTCGAACGCTACCACCAATGGATGACCAGTGAGGAACTCCGTACACTCACAGCCTCCCAGCGCCTCACCCTGGATGAGGAACACCGGATGCAAGCGGCGTGGATGACCGACGAAGACAAATGCACCTTCATCATCCTTGACCGAGCCCTCCTAGCGACGCGAGGCTCAGAAACGGAAGCTATGGTCGGCGACACGAATCTTTTCCTAACCGACCCTGAGGACAAAACCATCGCAGAGGCGGAGATAATGATTGCTGAGCCGGCCCTGCGTGGTGGGAGGAGGGGGTGGGAGGGGATGCTACTAATGTTACGGTATGGTGCTGAGTACTTAGGGATCACCAAGTATCAGGCAAAGATTGGTGAGGCTAACACACCTAGTATTAATATGTTTAACAAGATGCATTTCTGTGAGGTTGGCCGCTCGGATATCTTCCAGGAGGTGACACTGGAGGTGGTGGTGGATGAGGGGTGGAGGGGGTGGCTGAGGCAGAACACCCCCACCTTCCAGTGCCTCCCCTACACCCCACATGATGGGTAGGGGGGGTGTGGGTGTGGGTGTGTATGGGTGTGTGAAGGTGTGTGTGTAGGGATAACTCTCTCTATATCTTTTTCTCAAGTTACACACATGATTGAAGTCAGTAAGGTTAAGAGAGAGAGAGAGAGAAAGAGAGAGAGAGAGAGAGAGAGAGAGAGAGAGAGAGAGAGAGAGAGAGAGAGAGAGAGAAAGAGAGAAAGAGAGAAAGAGAGAGAGATCTAATCTATGCCCTGTTTTAAGGGTATTAATACAAGGGCTGTGTTTGGTGCTTGGCAGGGGAAGGCAGGGTTAGCAGGGCCCTTTATGCATAGCAGGGGGGGAAGGGAGGCCTTGGGGGAGGGTGTAGGGGTGAGACGGTGGCATATATATTTATTATTCTTTTTTTTTCTGAACATCAATAAACTACATTGTGCGTGTGTTTGTGTGTGTTTTCAGGAGGGATAGAGAATTATCATTGTACTTTTATTTTTATTTATTTATTATTATTTTTTTTGGTACTATAAGGGAAGGGAAGGGAGGAAGGTTAATTAATTCAAGTATTTAATTAATGGTTTATATTCCTTTAGTGTGGAATATTAGTTCAGGACTTTAAAGAACGCCAAGAGGAAGGAGGAGGAGAGTGAGGGTGAAATTTAGTCATTTTATCTCTGGTAATACAACTATTCTTACTCCTGATAAAAATACATAAATTAAGAATACATTTATTTTTGTAATGGCTACAGAGTTAACTAAAGGAGTGTCAGTAAAGGTGTGTTAATGATATAACATTACATAATATAGTTGTTGAGTTGATATAGTGAAAGGTGCATCCCATGTGTGGTGATGTGATGTGATGTGATGTGTGGTGTTGTGTGGTGTTGTGTTGTGTGTTGTTGTTGAAGTTTGTTAAGGTTTATCAAGGTGACCTCAAGATGCATCCAGTGAGAGTGTCAGTGTACAGTGTTGGAAGGTTGGTGTTTGAGGTGGTGGAGGTGGAGTGAGTCAGGATATATGAAGTGAGTGTTGATGATGTAGTGTTACAAGTGTAGTAGTTGTTAGTGAAGGAATGTATCCAAGGAGTGTTGAAGAGTGTTCAAGGTGTGTATCAACTTAAAACAATAACCTTCACCTTAACTTGACTATTCAATACAACCAAAACCAACCTAACAAAACAATGGATTCACTCGCATCAAAGTGATCAGGTTGGAGACTTGTTCAGAACCTTGAAACTAATTGATATTGTATATAATTTCATGCAAATGTTTGGAAATGTCATATATATATATATATATATATATATATATATATATATATATATATATATATATATATATATATATATATATAATGTGTGTATGTGTGTGTATCTACTTGGCTTATATCACCTTCAAGGGAAGCCAAGACAAGGCGATCAGGGTTCAGGGAAACATTACTTCCACTCAACCCTCAGTATGGATGTGTATTTATTTATTATATATATATATATATATATATATATATATATATATGTATATATATATATATATATATATATATATATATATATATATATATATATATATATATATATATATATATATATATATATTGTAAATGTTTGAGAAACTGTTAGTTCGTTTTTTTGCAACATAGAAATATAGAATATAAAATGTCCGAAAATTTTCTAGATGATATATATATGCAAGGTAGAAAGATTATATAAAAACGTGAATGTTTGAGAAATATCTTGTTAATTTATACAAGGTAGTAATCTAACTCAATGATATAGTTGCCACACCTGCAAGCCTCCCTCACACACCCTCCATTATACTATAGTGTTGTTATCACACACACCTACTCCATGTATGTATGTATGTATGTACACATTCATGTAGGTATGTATGCATGTACTGTATGTATGTATGTATGTATAAGGTTCCCATCCCAGATAAGACATTGCCAAATATATTATATCATGGAGAGTTTGGTGTGGTGCCTCCTGTGTTATTATTATTATTATTATTATTATTATTATTATATTCATTGGTTTGTTGATTCTTAAGAGTGTGTTTGAGTGAATACATTTTGTTGTTTGCTTGGATAGAAGTCAGAGTTTAATGCATTATTTCTTTGTGTTGCTGTTGTTGTTTGTTGTTGTTGTTGTTGTTTGTTTGTTTGTAGTGTTGTTTGCTGTGCCAGACTTAATTTAATCAGGTAACTTTGAACTCAGGTGAAAATACATGTACCTGTGAGGTCATCTATTTCGTTATAATACATGATATTCTCTTTATGTAATCTATCATATTAATCTAAATTCATCCATCTATTAGTTCTCTTCTAAATTCTTTCTTTTTTATTTATTTGAATTTTTTTTGTTTTTTCCCTTCATTTTACAACATAAATTTAAATCTTCATCCATTCACCACTTTCCTAAATATTCCTCTTATATTTTTCTTCTCATTCACTGCTTGATAATAATAATAATATATCTACTACCCTCAATTTTATTTATTTTTTTATTTTTTTGCTGCGGTTTTGAAATTCCTACGCTTGTTAATTAATTGTTCAGTTTTTTTTTATTTCATGTTTCCGTGATATATAGTTAATAATCTTTCATGCGCCGAGTGTTTGTGTATTGAAATAACGCGTAACCTTCCCTCAGAGCACTTATAACGGCATTCTGGGTAACATATTAATTCCTTACACAGTGTTGGAGGACCATTATTACAACATAAGGTTCTCCGTTGCTCAAGTTTTCCGACGTGCGACAAGTGTTGAGAAAGTTTAGAAGTTTGTCGAGTGAATCAGTTGTGAGAGAGAATTAATACAGGTTAACTATCAATAATCCAGCATGAGCAAACACCTAATTCTGGGTACAGCGCCTTCAAAACATAAACAGCGATGCGCCAACTCGGAAAATTTGAAACTGCTCTGAAATTCATGCCGGAAAACTGATGGAACCGGAATATTGATAGTCAACTTGTAATAATCTATCTCGGGTCTGTAAAAATTGTCGTATATGGGGATGGTAAGGCATTAGAGGGTGGGTTTTTATGCATGTTTGAGTATCTTGATGAAGTTACTGTTGTGGTGTTTGATTGTGTGTGGTTTTGTTGTGTGGTTCTTGCATTGCATATTGTATGATGAACTGTGAAATTAATGACTGAACGCTTCATAGAGGACGCATAATCCATACTCTGTTGTCATGCCTCTATAAATACAATGATTCTGTGATTGGATCTTCTATCTCTCATTCCTTTTATTTATTTATTTTTTTTTTCCAGAAAGTAAAGGTTGACTATCAATAAAAATTAATCTGACATGAGGAAACACCTAATTCTGGGCACAGCGCCATCAAAACATCAACATAAACAGTGCCTTCTGAAAACAGTGATGCCCCAACCCGGGAAATTTGAAACTGCCCTCTGAAATTCATGCCGGAAAACTGATGGAACTGGAATATTGATAGGCAACTTGTAGTATTATCCACAAAGAATGGCTGATTTATCTTCCACTCTATTATCAGCAATTACTAAGATCTCTAGGTAATATTCTTATATTTACCTCCCTTATCACACCATCTATATGAATATTAAACAACCCATTAACGTATTATCACTCACACTATTGATAACTCCTACACAAACTCTACTATTCACAAACTTTTTTCATACCTACCTCTACACCAACACATTCCACAAACCTTCTCTATTTGATAATAATAATAATAATTTATACTACCCTCGATTTTATTTATTGCTGCCGTTTTGAAATTCCTACGCTTGTTAATTAATTGTTCTGTTTTTTTTTTTATTTCATGTTTCCGTGATGTTTTTTTCAAGTCTATAAATGCCGAAAGCACTGTTCTGTTTGGTATATACACACACACACCTGTCTCACAATTAACACCTGATCTATCTCTTCTAAAGCCATATTACTCCTTATAGATAACACTTTAATCCTCCTTATCACCTCTACCTTACAACCTTATTTACCACACTCAACACACATACTCTTTATATTTGTACACTCATACTTATCACAAACTTTATATACACACGCATTCACCTTGTACCATACTTAGTACTAAGCCTTTTAGATATTGTACAGCACAGTCATCTAACCTTATCTTGTATTGTTGCTTATCTTATCTTATGTAACCGTGCATTTTTCCTTCTTTAATCTTCTTTATCGTCCCTAACACTTCCTCTTTAGTTTGTTATTCAACCTTCCTAACACATTTTCACTGCAACCATCTCAGCCTCTCTATCTTCAACACACTCCGCCCATCTTTTCTTAAGCCTATTTATTCTCAACCAACATTGTACTATACGTCTTAACTCTTTCTTCCTTAGCCTCTGTAGTACCTCATCTTATTTTCATTGTAGTTTCTCAGTCATCTTCCTACTTTACTTACCTTTCATTTATATACACGCACTTTTGCCACACACACGCACTTTACCTTCTCTTTTCCTTCTCTCTCATCCTTCTACAGTCTTCACATCCCCATCTTCACTCCTCTCATCCTTAGATAAAATTAAGGATACCAAAAAATTTAAGCTTTCCACACACACACACACACCCTTTTCAGCTGGAGTTGTTCTGTTTTCCTTGTATCTCTCATCTTCCTACAGTCTTCACACCTCAATGCACGCCTTTCCTATCCTTAGATAAAAGTAAGGATAACCAAAATAATAGTTTTCTATAGAGAAGCATAGATAACTGGCACAAACTATATACATAGATACACAAGTGGTCTATGTGATGACTATTCAATACTTTAAACCCAAACTGGATAATGGTAGATATAGAGACGGGACAGTACAAGTTAAGGCTCTTTGGATATTATTGAAATCAAGTTAGCGTTAGGTTAGCCACGTAGGGTTAGTTAGGTTAGCATTGTTTAAAGCATTATATATCCTACCCAGAAGAAAATAGTGTCTCACAATTAGTAGGTTAACCTTATCTCAATAATCCGCGGTTCTTTTCCTAAACATGACAACTTGGTAAACAGACAAGGTTTCCTCAGACACTCATGAACACTATTCAATACCACCAAAGATAGGTAGTTATAGACCATTTAGTTTTGCTTGGGTAAACGAGTGTTCTCTCTCGCCAAGAAGCTGATGTGATTATATAAAAGCCAGAACTAGGTCATTTGTTTTAGATCATATAGTTCTGTTAAGGTGAATGATTAAAAAAAGGATTAAATAACCCCTCTAACTAGGTCATTATAGACCATATAATAACCTGTTGTCATTGGTTATTTATTTTCCTTACTTAATTCCAGATATATCAATTAAGTAAACCCATTGGTACTCTGAATTAAGCATTAGTCTGCAGTATTATGGAGTTAAGCTCATTTTGAAGTGTATCGTCACACCAACACGATAGGAATCAAGTGTTGGTCATAAATGGTTCCTGTAACTTCAATTTCCACGAGTGAATTCTTCCATTTGTTTCTCCAATACTTACCTTGACAGTCAACACAACAAAATAAGGCAGCCAGTTGACCTACACAAAGCAGCTCTTATAAGAAAAGAAAAGAAAAGAAAAGAAAAGAGAAAAGAAAAACAGCAGTGTTAAGCCATTCTAAAATTATATAGAATTTTTGGTAATTTTTGAACCAGTTACAAACGTTCAAACCTAACCTAGATTAATATGATTCAATAATTCCCTACAAAGTTATTGAACCTATACAACTAGTTAACCAGACCGCGTTACCACTCACCAAAGCTGTCAGGTGAAATAATCTTAACACGCTAAATTATTGAGGTCATTTTCATGTCATATTTTCTCCTAATAAAGTCTGCAATGCTTCCCTAAACAGACTATGAATCCAAGTTTGTCCACAGCCTCCATAGTAACCCGATTCCCTGGTTTCACACTTCCTCAAACACTAATAAATTAAACTGGTGTTAAGCAACTATTAACCGCTATCTTTCTAAGGTTAACACATGCGATCAATAGATATAGCTATGAAAAACCCACCTTTTAAGGCGTAAAGCTGAACTGGAACAATGTTTACCTCCCCAGTGGCCTTGAAATAGCTATGGAAAACCCTTTTAATGAGTAAAGTTCTATTATTTAGCTCCCTCTAATAGGCCAGACTGGCATCAACTGCATTTCACATAACACAGTAATAAGCCAGACGAGTGCATGAAGAAATTAATCTATGTACATATCAGTAATCGAACCGTCAACATGTAAGCCACTAGACTCCTATCAGCCAGGCACAGGATACCATGTGTGTATAGACAAGTGACAGGCTATCTATCCTCGCTAACGGGTCCACAAAAGGAGAGGAAGCCAGCTAATCAGTGTGGTGGTTGCAAAGCTTCCTGCGAGGCCCCAGATGCAAGCTTGGAATGTAGAGTAGACTTACACCTGTTAAAAAGTGATTAAAGAATTTCCAAACCAGGTAACCAAGACAATATAACACTGCTAGGGTTAACGAGTGCTTCGCTCTCACCCGGAAGCAACAGAGTCAGGATCCAACTCAGACCCACTTAAGGACTTGAGTTAGGAAAGTGTTGTAACCATTGCACAAATCTTGATGAATATAAGTATAAGTAAGACAATGGCAGACAAAACATCCCCTACAGGCCCACCACCACACAGGACAGATGCTGCTACAACACTTGCATAACCACTACTACTACTACCACTGCTACTAGTACACACAGGTGCCGTGACAGTATACACACGCACACCAACACAGGAAGTGAGTTTTGGTCTTAAAGAAGAATTCCCACATTATAATAATTCATATAGTTGTTTTATATTTAGTAGTGCAGGTTTGTCACTACTTAAAAGGGGGGGGGGAGTAGGAGGAATTATTGAATCCGATAAGGACTATATCCAATGATTTTTTTTGCCCATTTAACGAGGTTCGTCAAGAAAACAAATTTCATTAGACTTTGTGGTGTAATTTTTAAAAAGTAAAAAAATAGTTTTATGTCGTATAAATATATATATAAAAACTCTGAATTGATAAATAAAAAAAGTTATCACAGGTTGGAGAAAGGCAGTTGATGTTTGGTATCGGTGAAGCGCCCCGGGACCTGAAGAGACAAGAGTTGCATTAGTCCCTACAAACACACACACACACAAACAAACAAACAAAATGAATCAACAGTCACTAACAACTCTTTAAGGTAAAAAATATAAAGATATGTAATTATTGTATCTCAACACAAGACAGTTAATAAGGTAGCTTTGAATAATACAAAGAAGCTCAAAGTGCACTCACACTAAAGCGTGATCAACCTAGCGTCACTACACAATGTGCTAACCACTCCAAAAAAACAAAAAAGGTCAATAGAGTAGTTTGATAGATAACATTAATAAAGAGAATGACTGTGTCCCCCAAACCCCTATAGAATACTTTACTGCCTACACCACAAAACCGAACACAACCTACCTTGGTAAACACCTAGACAGTCCTAGAACTCACTGCCTAGTTCTAGTTCCTCCAACAAAGACTCAGGATGTCAGAACACACCAGTCTCAGGATTAATTTATTTGTAAAATGAAAATTACAATTCTGCACACATAATACAAAGAGCTGACTATGCTTTGGTTATTTCAATATATGAGAAGATAAGTTTATTATACTACTACACATTATCCTAGATATAGAAAATGCAAGCACAAATATGAAAAAAAAAGGAAAAAAAAAAAGTTGAGAAAAACATATTCTCCCCTACAGAGGCGAGTGGGTGCTAGTCGCAGCGTCGAATGGAATGTGTCTTGCAAGGCTCCAGGGTGTTGAGGAGCCTGGCTGTCTACCACCCTATAGCTCAGC
Organism: Metacarcinus magister; assembly: GCA_029783475.1. NCBI lineage: Eukaryota > Metazoa > Arthropoda > Malacostraca > Decapoda > Cancridae > Metacarcinus > Metacarcinus magister. The sequence continues at coordinate 1,051,131 of JAPQNM010000027.1, forward strand.
TCGCCAACCCCACTCCTAAGCTTTAGCCTGACTGCCTGGGCCCTGACTCAAGCCCTGCCTCTGCCTGCCTGCCTCATGGCTAAACTGCTATGTACCTATTGTGTGGAAAATCATAAATTAGTCAACATTATCTCATATAAGGTTAGTCAAATATTTACAGATATATATATAATGTAGATATAAATACTCAATATCAAACCATTACGAACTTTGCAAAACATTATATCATGACTTATCTTAAAAAGGCAAACAATGCAAACAGTAATAATAATAATAATAATAATAATAAACTTCAAACCAAAGAGTAATAAAAAGTGATATAGCAGCAGAATAACCTACAGCAGCAAGAGTATGTAATGTAAACTAGAAAATAGGAAAGGTAACAATAAATAGTAATAGTACTTACCCACAGGACGCCCCCACCCCCCTTTGCTACACTAATAGCGTCGGTTAGGCCCTTGGTTCATGTTGACAGCACCGCCACCGCCACTTCCACCGCCGCCACCACCACCGCCGCCGCCGCCGTAGCTGTTAGGGCCGCTGTTTCCGGGGTTGTTGTAGCCACCTGCAGCACACACAACACATCCACTTCAGCCCCGTTGTTCTTCACAGCTAACACTTCTCAATCCTAAATACACTAGACAAACACTTACATAGATAGCCTTCTGCAAAATCTTGTTAAGTTTGTTTTCAGTTTGTTTTGTTATTATTATTATTATTTTTTTTGTTTGGGTAGAATATATAGGTTACTCTTAAACATCATTAACTGGAAACTTTTACTCATGGAAAACATCTCATCCAAACCATTTTGTTGGGTTTTCATATAGTTATGCACATTTCCATTACACGATACACCTTCATCACCATTGTAGACACATTGTACATTGGGAATCCGAAATATATCATGTCAAACCAATTCCTGTCTCCTTTATAAACCATCTCAACACTTAGAGATAATGTTTACGTCCTCACCAAGTCATTACGCACAATCTAGACCTGTTACCATAACCTTAACACCAAAGATGTCATTGCGCACCTCGACTATTGCAATCGTGGAAAGAGTACAGACAGCTGACACTAAATAAAACAGGTAATTATTAATAATAGATAAACCATTCACACACACACGCACACACACATTAAAAATACTCGGCAATCAATAAGACATAAAACATGAACTGTCAAAATAACCACTCACACACGCACATACATACATACATACACTACACCCACCAGCACTACCACGCCCAGGACCCAGCTACTCACCAGCATTGTACGGGGTGGAACGATTAGTTTGTCCATAGCCTTGGTTTCTCATGGGACCACCGCCGTAGCTTTGGCCATAGTTGTTCCCAAAGTCGTTCGGTCCCTGGCCCCAGCTGTTAGGGGTCCCACCGTAGTTATTAGCTTGTGGGTTCCAGCCTTGGTTAGTTTGGTTGTTCCACCCCTGGTTGCTTGGTGGGCCTCCCTGCCATGGCCCTTGGTTGCCGTACCCACTCTGGTTGCCGTACCCGCCTGGCCCGCCTTGGTTGGGCGTTCCATAGTTACTCTGGTTGCCCCATCCACCACGGTTGTCTGCGGGGGGGGAGATGTGAAGGTTAGGGTATTGGGTGAGGCGAGAGTGCAGAGAGAATGCACGAGAAGAAAGGTTGTCATGGCCAAGTAAAAGAGACATGGGTTGCAAATGGAGCAGATTAGAGTACAAGGATAAGGGTTGTAATAGTAGCAAAAATTATATATATACAAAAGCTCAAGAGGTCAATTCAAACCCTGGAACCTATGCATATAAATGAATGAGTGAATGAATGTGAATCGCTGACTGACTACATGCTACACCAAAACTAGACTGTAAATAAAAACAAAAACAAAAAAATATACAATAAACTAAGCAATGAAAATCAATACCATTTCATTTGCCAATCCATGAGGTGGTGAGCGAACGAACGAACGAACCAAAAATAAAGTCAAAACAGACCAATTATTTACCGACTTCACTAACTTTTGACATAATTACAATACATTACAAAACCCATACACCCTTCTTAACACCTGTCCACCCACAAACCCCTACCTTGCCACCCACCACCTTGATTGTTCCCCCAGCTGTCGTTCCGGTTCCCAGCCCACGGTCCGTTGCCCCCTCCGCGGCCCATTCCACCCATGCCGCCCATACGGTTGCGTTGTTGCATCTGGATTTCGTTCTTGCTGAGTGCCTTCTTGACATCAACGCGCTTCCCCTTCAACTGAATGTTCTTGTGCACTGTAAGGAGGGAAGGAGGTGTTCAAGACAATGCAAGGTGTAATGTTAGGTTATATACAATGTTTATATAAGGATAAGATGAGTATAGAAGAGATTAATGCTTATGATTGGAGATAAATGCAAATAGATGATGATTAGAAATATATACGAAGAGAAAGAAAATGAAAGATGAAAAATGCAAATAAGAGATGATTAGAAATATTAGAAAGAGAAAGAAAATGATGAAAGGTATAAAAAAATATTAATGCCTATGATTGGGTATAAAAAAATATTAAATGAAGGATAGAAAGATTGTTTAGAAAAAAAAGATAAGGAATTAATGCCTAAAATTGGAGGGAAAAAATGAAATGGTTAGAAATTTTGTATCGGAAAAAAGAATGAAAGGGAAAAAGGAAAGATGAAAAGTACAGAAAAGAAAATGAATGAAGGAATTGAAGGAAAAAAATAAATAAATAAATAAATGAATGAATAGGAATATCAGAAGAAAAAAGATGAAAACAGAAAAAAAGAATAAATAATGAAGGCAAGAAATAACCAGAAAAAAAAGAAAGAAAATAACTAATAAAAATAAACTAATTACTATACTTAAAATTACACACAATTACAATACAAATTAGAACATAACTAAATCATATAAGCAAACATATATATACATTTAACATCAATGTCAACCTAACCTAACCTAACTTCAAACAGATCATTGTGCACAGTCTGAACACCTTGATGATGATGATGATGATACAAAGAAAGTTACACAGACTACAAATAATTCACTAGCCTGCCTAAAGGTCAACACACACACGTACATACACACACAGCCATCTCATCACCAACACACACACGTACACACAGCCACCTCACCACCACCACACACATACATACATACACACACACCACACATCACCATCCCAACCTAACACCACACTCCCTTTCACCATAACCTCAACACCATCACCACACCACCAATCAATGAAATGAAAGGTCACGCCAGCCTCCCACCCTAACACACATATACACACACACAAATGATCTTAAAACCTATCTTAAAACAAATTAAACAAACAAACAATAGACTTGAGTGAATGAAAACAATATATATACATTTTCTAAAGCAATTATACACTTACTAACTAACTAATAAATGATCTGAACCGAACTTATTCAACTTAGGGAGAGAGAAGAAGAAAAAAAAGTGTCTATAAGCTTTTAACATCAAGAAAAAACTATAAATGACATTAATTAACATCAAAAATAATATAAATGACTTTGCAATATAAGATTAAAGTTAACATTGAGGAAGAACTAATCATTTAGGTATAGAAGGTGACATTGGAGTGTATAAAGATTACGTAATTAACATATATAAGAAAAATTACTAATCACAAATGCCTAACCTTACTGTATGTATAAATATATGAAATCAGACTCCTTATCTAACTATAAATACATTGAAAAAAAAACTGTTATTATATATATAGAGAATTAAACACCCTATCCTAACCTTACTGTATAAATATATGAAATCAAACTCCTTATCTTACTATAAATACATTGAAAAAACAAAAAAACTGTTACTGTATATATATAAAAATCAAATTAAACACCCTAACCTAACCTTACTGTATATATATAACAAATCAATCACCCTAATCTTACTAAACACACATACATATAGAAAATAGAACTCCTATCTTACTCTTAACAGAAAATAGAACTCCTACCTTACTTTTAACATACAAAAATCAAATAAAAACCATAAATATAACCTAAAACAAGATGCAAAAACCTTCACACAACTTTACCGTACTCACAGCAGGCCTTGTCCACTGCATCATAGTCCTCGAACTCTACAAAAGCAAAACCTCTCTTCTTCTGTGACTCTTTCTCGGTGGGGATGCTGACCGAGACCACGTTGCCGAAGGAACTGAACGTCTCCCGCAGGTCCTGAGGCGGGAGAAAGTACGAGGTGAGGGTAGGGTAGGTGAGGGAAGAAATAGAAAGTACGAGGTGAGGGTAAGGGAGGGAGGGAAGGTAGATATGGAATGGAGGGATGGAATGGAAGGAAGGGAGAGAATATTAAGTAAGGAAGGTAGATATGGAATGGAGGGAGGGAGGGAGGGAAGGAATAGAAAGGAGAGAATATGAAGTAAGGAAGGTAGATATGGAATGGAGGGAGGGAGGGGAGGAAAGGAGGGGTAGAAAGGAGAGAATATGAAGTAAGGAAGGTAGATATGGAATGGAGGGAGGGAGTAGAAAAGAGAGAATATGAAGGAAGGAAGGTAAATATGGAGCAAAAGACATGAAAGATGAAAGGAAAAAGGCATATATATATATTTAATTTTGACATTTTAGCGAGAAACTTGCACAAAAAAAAAAATAAATAAATAATGAAAACACAGAAATGAACAATTGAAAAAACCATAAAATAAAAGTTACACCAATTAGAATGAAAAGAAAATGAAAAAAAAGAGAAAAAAAAAGCTTAATAAGACAATTGGTAGTAGTAATAATAATCAAAATAGAGGTAATTACCATCAATAGTAATAGTAAATAGTCGTCAAAATAGGTGTAATTATACTATTTGAACACTTACATCTTCATCTACATCGTCTTTGATGCCGCCCACAAACAGTTTCTTGACAGTGACGCCAGCCTCGGGTTTCCCAATCTCATCGCGGGGAACAGCACGCTTTGTATCAACAGAACGCCCGTCAATCTAAGGAAACGGGGAAAAAAAAAAAAGTTAGGTTAATGATAGAATATAATGTTACATCTATACCATTCTCTCTGTCTGCCTCTCTCTCTCTCTCCGTCTCCTATTCTATTCCTTCTCTCCTCATTCCTCCTCCTCACTGGATTAAATAACTACTAAATATGCTATTCAATGTAAAAATTATACAGAAAAAAAGGTAGAAATATATATATAATGATTAGCAAAGAAATCTACTTAGTACTTATAATTATACACATACACTTGTAATAACTATATCTCTCTCTCTCTCTAATCAATTTCTTCCTTCCACCCTCTCACTCTTTCCTCTATTTCCCTTCTATCTTTATCTCCATTCTTCTCTCTATCTATTTTTTCCCCTTCCATCTCAAACTCTCTCCTCTATTTCTCTTGTTATCAATCCTACATTCTTATCTCTCACACACACACACACACACCTTATGCGGGCGGTTCTTCTGCGCTTCGTCAACCATGTAAGCTTGTGAGAAAGCCACGAATCCAAAGCCACGGGACCTCTTCGTCTTGGGGTCCTTCATGACTACCACGTCAACAATCTCGCCGTACTGCTCAAAGTAAGCCTTCAAGCTGTCATCGGTGGTGCGGTAGTCTAGGCCACCGATGAACAGCTTACGCATCTGTTCTGGCTCAGAGTGTTCCTGTAGTGGGGAGGTAGGGTGTGTTAGGGTGGGTGAGGTAGGGTGTGTGGGTGAGTGTTTGGGTGAGTGTGTGGTGTGTTTGGGTGTGTGGGTGAGTGTGTGGGTGGGTGAGTGTTTGGGTGGGTGTGAGTGGGTGGTGTGTGGGTGTTTGGGTGAGTGTGTGGGTGTGTGTGGTGTGTTTGGGTGAGGTAGGATGTATTAGGATGTGTGTGTGGGTGTGTTAGGGTGTGTGTGTGTGTGTGTGTGGGTGTATTAGGGTGTGTGTGTGGGTGTGTTAGGGTGTGTGGGTGTGTTAGGGTGTGTGTGTGTGTGTGTGTGTGTGGGTGTATTAGGGTGTGTGGGTGTATTAGGGTGTGTGTGTGGGTGTATTAGGGTGTGTGTGTGTGGGTGTATTAGGGTGTGTGTGTGGGGTGTGTGTTAGGGTGTGTGGGTGTGGGTGTGTGTGTGTGTGGGTGATGGTTGGATAAGCGAGTGTGTAGTGAAGGGGAATGGAAAAAAAGTTGTTCTAGCTACACTACCTAAATGTAAGCTATCAGATGGTAGATTTCCCCCCCCCCTGCTGCAAATTTTAATGTTTCCCTGAGTATATATTTGCGTGGAGGAAAAAAAATGTTGAATCCCCGTTTTCTTTCTCATACTAAAGGGTTTATTACAACTTTGCTTTGTTCAATTGTCATAAAAATTGAACATAGAACAAATGGTGTAAAAAAAAAAAAATTAATTAATGTTGACAGATTATATTTTTTTCCCGTCCAGCACAAAAAAAAATATTCTAGACTTCAAACTTTTAATAATTTTTTTTTATTATTATTATTATTTTTTTTTACACAATTTGTTAGGAAAGTTATGAAGTATTTTGTGTACAAGTAACCAAAAAAATAAATAAATAAATAAATAAATAAATAAATAAATAAATAAATAAATAAATAAATAAATAAAAAAATGCAAAATTGACGGTAGATTTTGAAAAAGCTGAAGAAAAAAAAAAATAATAAAAAAATCAATTATCTAAATATATATTGATACTATTTACTTGAAACTTTTACAACATTTTTCTATAGTAACTCTGCTAAGCATGAATCAGATTTGCGTATTATATTTATTGTCTTAAGAATAGAGGCGCTGTAGAGCACCACTAGTTGAACGAATAGAGTCTGAACATTGTGATAAAGAATAAAGAATAAACTAAGATAATGATAATGAAGGTAATATTATACACTAATCAACAACTTAACTCAATTAGAAAAAAAATAGGTGAACTCTTCTCTTAATGATTGCAATAATAATAATAACAATAAATAAATAAAACAGTTCAATGAATGATGAAATATGAACATGAACACCAGCAGAACATACAATAGATAACAAAATGATAACTGATACAGAACGATATTTAATGATAATGATGAGTGGGTGGGTAGGAATAGCACAAGACTTAATGATAACTTATATACGTTAATAATAATGATAATAATGATGATAATAAGGATTGGGTACTTACATAACTTATATACGTTAATAATAATGATAATAATAATGATAATAATGATTGGGTACTTACAGAGTGGTCACCTCCGCGGCCCCGCCCACCAGCATGCCCTGAGTGCCCATCTCCCATGTCGGCGTCATACTGTGGGCAGAAAGCAGTGTTACAAGTCTGCACGCACACACACGTACATACACATACACATACACACACACACACACCAATAAGCAAGTGGGAAAAGATGTTTGGATAGAGCACACACACACACATACCCCCAACAAGCAAACTGAACTACACACGCACACACACACACATACCCCCAACAAGCAAACTGAACTACACACGCGCACACACACACAATCTCTCCCCAGTGAATGAAGAGAAAGAAAAGAAACGAAGAAACAAGGAAAGAGAGAGGTTATATGTGTTTCAATTGAGCTATTATTAAGTCTACACACACACACACACACACACACATACATACACACACCCTCCAACGTTATATAACTCATTAACACAAAGATTCTATTCCTATAAGCTTCTCTGTACATGGCCTTGCATTAAATGTGTGTGTGTGTGTGTGTGTGTGTGTGTGTGTGTGTGTGTGTGTGTGTGTGTGTATAGACTGACCAATACCACCACCATCCTTGATAGAAGAAGATGATTTAAAGATAATAAAGAAAGTTGATCAAACAGACTATAAGAAACTAAAAGACTACTTGTTATTGTTTTGTTATTTATACTGTGTACTCCTTTGTAGAGAGAGAGAGAGAGAGAGAGAGAGAGAGAGAGAGAGAGAGAGAGAGAGAGAGAGAGAGAGAGAGAGAGAGAGAGAGCCAACAGGATACAAAAAAAGCCATCTTATCATACACACACACACCTCCATCCTCTACACAGCACAATAATTACATCTACTACTACTTACTTACACACACACACACACACACACACACACACACATACATTCGCCTTTAAGTTAGAAGCAACACCAATAATAATAATAGGAACAAATACACCCAAACATAACATTAATAATTATAACACACACACACACACACACACACACACCCCACCACCACCTCCCGTCACTGCAGACACTATATTAAATAACCGATTAAAATAAATAAATAAATAAATATAAGTAATTCAAAATAGATCTATATATATATAAATAAAAAGAGTGCCGTTAGGTTTAAAATATTGACTTTATAATAGACATAAATTATAAAAGAAAGGAAGGTTTGGTCAGACTTAATTAATCAACTTACAATTACCTTATACTTAATGACTTGTGTTACCTATTAAATGAGCTTGTTAAGACGCTCCTGATTGGCTAACTGCTACTAATATTATAAGTACAACAACTACAACTACTACTGCTACTATTATAACTACAACTACTACTGCTACTATTATAACTACAACTACTACTATTATAACTACAACTACTACTGCTACTATTATAACTACAACTACTACTACTACTGCTACTATTATAACTACTACTACTGCTACTATTATAACTACAACTACTGCTACTATAACTACAACTACTACTACTACTACTACTCCTTAATGCAAGTAAAAACATGAATAAATAGTTTGAAGTTAGTTAAGTTGAGATACAGGAAGATATATGTAGGTGAAGAGGAGGAGGAAGAAGAGGAGTGGTGCACAATATTAAGTTAATATAATACTAAATAAAAATAAATAAATGAATGAAAATATTACGACCAGACCCCCCCCCCAAAAAAAAAAAAATAATAGTACAAATGGATACAACTTATTACGTAAATAAATATGTTAACCAAAAAATATTAATACAAAAATAAAAATAAATATATATATAAAAAAAAAAGTAAATTATGTTAATGACTTTTAGATCGAATATTTCCACAAAAAAGAATAATAAAAAAAACCGAAACTTTATAATTAAGTCTTTTGTTAATTAAAAAAAATAAATAAATAAAAATAATAATAATAAATAATAAAAAAAAAGCAATATTTCTTTTACTAACCCTAGATATGAATGTTTATGGGACGTTGTACTCAAGATATTACTGATAAGATAACACTAATCACCTTATCATTAACGATCCCTCAAGCTTATTAAACACACCACACTTACCTAACGAGTTATAGTCATTACACCTAACACAAGCTAATTTAAATGGGTAGTTTAAAGTGTTTCAGTGGTAGATTAAATAGTAGATTAAAGTGTTTCAGTGGTAGATTAAATAGTAGATTAAAGTTTACAGTGGTAGATTCAGCTTATTAATGGTAATCTGAGTAGTAATTTGAGCTCATTTTGGAAATTTTGCAGTTTCAACCAATATTCCCTATCTCCCCCCCCCCAGCCCCTGAAGTAAGCTTGGGGGCTGTGGGGAATCAGGGTTTTTTGTGGGGGGAGGCATATATGGACTTTGAAAATCTAGGGAAATTTCTCTAAAAGTTCCCTAAATGTAGCTAACACGACAACCCTACTCTCCCTGGACCGCCCCGCTAGGACACTATTCAAACACAACCAGAAATCTAATTCAATATCCTAACCTAACCTTCATAATGACAATAATAATAAAACATTCACCAATATGGACTAAAATATCTAAGGAAATTACCCTAGAAGTCAAAGAAATTTCATATTATTAATTATTAGTTTCCGACAGTGTAATATGGGGTTTAGAGATGCTCCTAAGTGTCATCTAGACCCTGAGATAGTTTAGTTACGTGTGGTGTGGTGTGGTGTGGTTGAAACTGCAATAATACCTTTAGTTTAGTGATAATTTCAAGTCTGGTAAGGTAGATGAAGTTACTATACTACTATAATGATATGGTGCTAAGGTGATATGGGTCAAAATTAAATGCATCAAAATACTCTAATAATGAATCTCAGCTTAATATTATACTTGTCATTATTATTATTATTATTATTATTTCTTCTTAGTCATTATTATTATTATTATTATTTCTTCTTAGTCATTATTATTATTATTATTATTACACCAGGTAAGCTAATTAAGGGAGGTGGTAATTACTATACACCTAATTATCTTCATTATTCCTCATCAATTATCATTTAATAATCCTAGTTATCTATATATTACATTTTTTTTTCCACTATAGCACAAAAGGAAACTAAATTAATATTAAAATCAGGAAAACAATACTATTTAATTATATATATTACTAGGTTATTTTTTTCCCGCGCAAACTTCAATTATTTCCCTTAGACTAAATTAAACTAATATTTTTTCTAATTAATCCAACCTAACCTAACTGACACGCCCCCCCCCTTCCCCCACTACCTCAAAAAAAATAATATTAAATCTATATAATTTTAACTTTAGGAAAACTTTACATTATGTCTACAATGTAAATATCTGAGAATAATTTAAATCAATATAGAAAAAAAAATTTATTACGATGTTCCTAAAATTAACGTAAACTAAAAAAATATATATATAATTACCATAACTAATTATTTTTTTAGGCAGTGCTTATAGGTACGGCAGCTGACGTGCCTAACTTTTGGGCAAAATATAATAATAAAAAAAAACTTATATAACCGAACCTAACTTAACGAGTGCCGTATCCTCAGTGCTCCTTTATAGATACGGCAGTTGCCTAACTTTTGGGTAAGCTTATATAACCGAACTTGACTTGAAAGCTGCCGTACCAGGTAAATAATAAGGCACAGGCCGTAGGAATAGCGGATAACAACGCGGTACGACTGCCGTATCTCTAAGCACTTTCGTTTTATCTAACTTTACCTAATAATGCTAAAGCTAGATAATTATGACCATTAATAAAAAACTATAAATAACCACTAAACTATAAGATACAAACTTAATTAATGTTGTATTATTTTAAATCTTGACCAGAACGTTCTATATAAAATTCCAAGGTTATATTTTTGCATTTCGAGAAGGTTTTTTTTAACTACATTACCGTCGCAAATTGTTAGTTAGTGAGATATTCAATGTTTTCTGTGAGACCACCTCTTCGAAAAATAAGGTTAAGTTTGGTTTAAACAAGGTTAGGTTAGGATAAGTTAGGTTAGGTTAGGTTAGGTTAGGATAGGTTATGTTAGGTTAGGTTAGGATAGGTTATGTTAGGTTAGGTTAGGATACGTTAGGATACGTTAGGTTAGGTTAGGTTAGGTTAGGATAGGTTAGGATACGTTAAGTTAGGTTAGGTTAGGTTAGGATACGTTAGGTTAGGATACGTTAGGTTAAGTTAAGTTAAGTTAAGTTAAGTTAAGTTAAGTTAAGTTAGGTTAAGTTAGGTTAAGTTAGGTTAGGTTAGGTTAGGTTAGGTTAGGTTAGGTTAGGTTAGGTTAAGGTTGTTAGGTTAGGTTAGGTTATTTAAGAAGACACCAAATGTTCTCTATGACCAAAAGTAGGGAGTTGGACGAGGTGCAGACGCCATATTATATTCTTAACAGACGCCATTATGGTAAAGATGTAAAAATTGTATCATTAATTTTTGTTTAACTTTACCTAAATATGCGATTGCTTGATAATTATAACTATTAATAAAATATATGAAGTAAATAATCCTAGTACCATTAACTCAACTAGGTTATTAAGTATGTATTAATAACGGAATAAATAATTAAGTCAAAAGATTTATATGAAGAAAAAAAAATAAATAAAAAAAAATTCGGTCAAATAAAAAAATAATAAATAAAAAAAAAAATAATAATAAATAAAAAAAATTCGTTGATCAAAAAAGTCAATACAAAAAAAAACCAAAAAACCAAAAATGAAGAAATCTCAAAATTTTTAAATCCATACACGAAAAAAAATAATAAATAAATAAATAAATAAAAATACGAAACAAATGAATACCAAACATCCTTCCATCCTACTTTCCTTGACCTCGCTTGGACGGGTCATCTGAGGTCACGAAGGTCAAAAAATAACCCTAAAAGCCTAAAAAAAACCCATAAAACCACTAAATAAAACCATACATGAAAAAGTATTAGGCCTATGTGCGTAACCTAGGCCTATCATGTGCGTTTGACCCTAGCTACACTAAACTCACATACATACGCACACACCTCCAAGCCTGCCACGTGTACACCGCCAAAACGACCACGTGGTGCCTAAAACGTACATAAAAACGCACATGAACACTCAAAACACGTACACAAACTATAAAAATGAGCCTAAAACCAGCCTAGGAAGTGAAAAAAATTAATACATTATTAATCCACATCATTCCTTTGTCTTTTAAACCGGCCATTACATCAAAAAACGTTAATACACATAGGAATAAACACAATAACACTACAATTCCATAAAAAATAATAGTTTCTACACCTAAAAGAACCATTTTCAAGAGAATATCAATAATTAACTAAATATTCGAGTAATGGAGGGAGAGGAACGGCCGCCATTTCCCTCCTCCTCCTGCTCCTCCTCTTCCTCCTCCTCCTCCTCCCTAACCGGCTTTCAACCAAACCTTCCTTAACACCATTATTTCCTCACTCTATTTGGTCTGCAGTGACAGGACGAAAGAACAAGCACTCACCTCCTCCTTTACCATTATTTAGAAGGTGTTGGGCCTTTCGTGGACGTAGAGAAAGAGAGAAGTGGTAAGTGACGTAGCGTTCCCCTCCGTCACCTTGATGCTTCTGTTCCTTCTTCCCGCCACGCGCTCCTCCCCCAACCACCTCACACTTAACATTCCTATCTCCTTTATTACACCTTATTGAGATATGATATTTTAATAGAATGCTTGTATGGGTTGTATAAGTTGTTGGTTTTAATATGGAGTTTCAACGTTGTGTAGTTATTGTGTTTTTTATTAAGGAAATGCTGGGACTCGGATGTGACGTCATGACTGCATCCTCCCGCGAAATATGAAATTGTATTGGGGTTTAAACTATTACTAATTTCATGCATTCCTATTAAGTTTTGTTGGTATATATGTATGTATATCATAAATCAAATGTTATAAGTAAGCTGTATGGGTGGTATATATTTATAATGCCTTGAATTTTCTACCCTAACAATTTTCATTAACACAAATATTTATCAGCGGCAAATTTAAAACAAATGGCAGAAGGTAGAGATAAGCATTATAGCTGATAGATACTGATTAATGATTGCATTCCTCATTTTTTATTGAAGTATACAGGGAGACATATATTATAACTGTACTGCATTAATAGCATTCAGTCTACAACACACCAAATAATAGAAAATAGTAGTTCTTGTTATCATTACGCATTCTCACACTCATTTGTTAACCTAATAAACCTTATATAAATGCTTATGACAGTATTCTACATAAGTTTACTGTATGAATGATAAATAAAAAGTCTTTTCCAATCATCTGTCTACATATTTATTGGTGAACTATTATTTTTTCTTCATATATCTTTATTATTGTATTGTCTTTATTTATTTTGATATTATTAACAGGAGTTGCCATTATAAAAGCCTGACTTAATTAAAATAAAGAAATCATATATCATCTGTAGCAACACAAGTATATAACTCACAAAATAGAAATCTATATAATAAGTAAACTTCCTTTTATAGACGCGGCCTAACCGAACCTATACATTTCTTTTTTTTACCGGCTAAGGGCAATAAAAAACGTTAGGAAAAAAAAAATGATGCCAAATCAGGGTTGCAGGTGTGTTAATATTCCTCTTTTACATAAGAATATAACAATATATGGAAGCTACAAAACAAAAGGCCCGGAGGCTTGCATGAGGTAGTTCCTGTTACTCTAATACTCCCTTATTACCTACATCCACCTCACATCCCCATCCATAAAGCCGTCTAGTCTTCTTTTAAAACTCCCTATCGTTTGTGCAATACCTACCTCATCACTGAGTCTGTTCCAATCATCTACCACGAGTTCTTGTTTGAAGATTTTGTTTCTAGTTTCCACGGGTAATATGTTGTCCCTTGCTTTGAAAGATGGCCCTCGTACAATGTTCATCATATTGTTGAGTGATGGTTTTAAAAGACTCGATCTGGTCTCCTGTTGTTGGTGTGTATGTCAGGGTTGATCCATTCCATCCCTTCAATCCAAGATGATTCAGGGGCTGAGATATTTACCCTACAAAGATAGGTTAAAACGTCTTAATCTCCACTCCCTAGAGAGAAGGAGGGCAAGAGGGGATATGATTGAGGTTTTCAAATGGGTAAAAGGAATTAATAAGGGAAACATTGATCAGGTTTTAGAATTTAGTAGTCAGGATAGGACACGTGGAAATGGGTACAAGCTAGAAAAACTTAGATTCAGGACAGACCTAGGTAGATATTGGTTCACTAACAGAGTGGTGAACGATTGGAATAGGCTGGGTAGACACGTAGTAAGTGGTGAGTCAATAGATAGCTTTAAAAGACGGTTGGATCAGAGTATGGATAGGGATGACAGGTGGGATGGCTAAATATTGGATTATTCCAAGGGTGGGGGACAAGGAGCTGCCTCGTGTAGGTCATTAACTGGCCTCTTGCAGTCTTCTCATTTCTTATGTTCTTATGTTCATAACTGAGGCATCAAGTTGGTCGCATGCCGTTCAACATGTTCTATGGCTTCTGTCTTTGATTAAGTAAGGAGTCCACACCTGATCTGATGTGCATTCTCCATGTGATGTTTTACTATTGCCATGTACAAACCTTTGAAGATGCCTCTGCCTGGCCCACACAACACTCCGGACCCCAATAACACAATATAACTACACAATAACACAATATAACTATACAATAACACAATATAACTATACAATAACACAATATAACTACACAATAACACAATATAACTATACAATAACACACTATAACTATACAATAACACAATATAACTATACAATAACACAATATAACTATACAATAACACAATATAACTATACAATAACACACTATAACTATACAATAACACACTATAACTATACAATAACACAATATAACTACACAATAACACAATATAACTATACAATAACACAATATAACTACACAATAACACAATATAACTATACAATAACACAATATAACTACACAATAACACACTATAACTATACAATAACACAATATAACTACACAATAACACACTATAACTATACAATAACACAATATAACTATACAATAACACACTATAACTATACAATAACACAATATAACTACACAATAACACACTATAACTATACAATAACACACTATAACTATACAATAACACACTATAACTATACAATAACACACTATAACTATACAATAACACACTATAACTATACAATAACACAATATAACTACACAATAACACAATAACACAATAACACAATAACTACACAACGTTGAAACTCCATACTAAAAACAACACCATATACAACCCATACAAGCATCCTGTTAAAATATCATATCTCAATAAAGTGTAATAAATGAGATAGGCATGTGAAGTGTGAGGTGGTTTGGGGAGGAGCGCGTGGTGGGAAGGAAGAAGTCCTAGGAACAGAAGCATCAAGGTGACGGAGTGGAAAGCTACGTCACTTACATAAGAACATAAGAACATAAGAAATGAGAAGACTGCAAGAGGCCAGTTAGTGACCTACACGAGGCAGCTCCTTGTCCCCCACCCTTGGAATAATCCAATATTTAGCCATCCCACCTGTCATCCCTATCCATACTCTGATCCAACCGTCTTTTAAAGCTATCTATTGACTCACCACTTACTACGTGTCTACCCAGCCTATTCCAATCGTTCACCACTCTGTTAGTGAACCAATATCTACCTAGGTCTGTCCTGAATCTAAGTTTTTCTAGCTTGTACCCATTTCCACGTGTCCTATCCTGACTACTAAATTCTAAAACCTGATCAATGTTTCCCTTATTAATTCCTTTTACCCATTTGAAAACCTCAATCATATCCCCTCTTGCCCTCCTTCTCTCTAGGGAGTGGAGATTAAGACGTTTTAACCTATCTTTCTAGGGTAAATTTTTCAGCCCCTGAATCATCTTGGTCATTCTTCTCTGGACTGCCTCCAAGGAGCCTATATCCTTCCTATAATAAGGGGACCAAAATTGAGCTGCATAATCTAGGTAGGGCCTAACTAGCGCTAAATACAACCTCAGAATGACCCCAGAACTTCTATATATCACACACCTACAAATAAATCCCAGTATCTTGTTGGTCCTATTTCTAGCTATAATACACTGTTCCCTGGGGTGCAAGTCACTGCTTACTTGAACTCCTAAGTCCCTCACACTATATGACCTTCCTAAGGTATTGTCATTTAATGTGTAGTCTACAGGCCTATTACCTTTACCTACGCTCATAATGCTACACTTGTTAACATTAAACTGCATCTGCCATTTCACTGACCACTCGTACAGCCTATTTAAGTCATCCTGCAGCATCCTAGCATCTTCTATATTCTTTACCGGTCTTCCTATCTTTGTGTCATCGGCAAATTTACTGATATAAGGGTAAGGCGCTCTGCAGCAGTCACAGGCAATCGCATATTTGTGTCCTGATTTTGTATGATTGGAGTAACCAGAGAGAAAAAACAGAGAGAACAAAAAAAAGAAAAGAAAAGAGATATGTTTAGCCGAGTAAATAAAGTTTGGTTAGTTACTCCTTAAATTGCCGCGCGCCACACGTTCTCGCGCCGGGTACGGGATCCTGCTTACAATTCCTAAATATGCGACCGAGACACACACACACACACACTCAGGCGATCATGGTTAGATGCTAAAACTATGATTCTGAAGAAAATGAAAGGTTGTTGATACTAAGCTTCTCCAGTCACACCTTGATCGTTTCTGCTGGTAGGTGCTGAGGAAAGATGCAGATGACTCATTTGTGTCGTTCTTTAATGATGTAAAAAGTGTTTATCGCTGCAATAAATGTCTTGTAGTTGATAACGTGTTTATTTTGATCTTCCTGCTAGCTAAATATCTAAATATATAACCCTGGTAGACCGCATACTATAGTAGTAAATGAGGTAGACTGCAAGCTAGAGTGTTTGATACCGTGGTAGACCGCATACTATAGTAGTAAATGAGGTAGACTGCAAGCTAGAGTGTTTGATACCGTGGTAGACCGCATACTATAGCAGCACCACAATCTGTCAGTACAAGATGACGACTAACACCATTATACCAGTCACATAACATAACACTAAGGGGACAGCATTGCAGCCGCCCTTAGAGCCTTATTTACCTAAGGACACCCCACACGCACCCCAAGGAACCGAAACTTCACGTCAGCTACGAGAGTAAGGAGAAAGTCAGCTCAGCAAAGGTGACAAACAACAGGGACTTAGCAAGACATCTGACACTTGCTTACCTCGTCCCCAGCCAGCCAACTATCCCCATCAAACATTTTACCCCAAGTTTTGTGATGGTAAGCAGTAACCTGTAAATCCCTTGTATATACCAAATAACTATATTGTGTTTATTAGGTGCTAAGACTGGTTTGACGTAGAGAGGTCTTTTTCACAATGTATTATGGTGATTGAAAGTATTGAATCTGAATATCTCTCTCTCTCTCTCTCTCTCTCTCTCTCTCTCTCTCTCTCTCCTCTCTCTCTCTCTCTCTCTCTCTCTCTCTCTCTCTCTCTCTCTCTCTCTCTCTCTCTCTCTCTCTCTCTCTCCTAGAAAGAACAAAATAACTACTTATAACAGAATAGTTATAATTAATCTCTCTCTCTCTCTCTCTCTCTCTCTCTCTCTCTCTCTCTCTCTCTCTCTCTCTCTCTCTCTCTCTCTCCTCTCTCTCTCTCTCTCTCTCTCTCTCTCTCTCTCTCTCTCTCTCTCTCTCTCTCTCTCTCTCTCTCTCCTCTCTCTCTCTCTCTCTCTCTCTCTCTCTCTCTCTCTCTCTCTCTCTCTCTCTCTCTCTCTCTCTCTCTCTCTCTCTCTCTCTCTCTCTCTCTCTCTCCTCTCTCTCTCTCTCTCTCTCTCTCTCTCTCTCTCTCTCTCTCTCTCCTCTCTCTCTCTCTCTCTCTCTCTCTCTCTCTCTCTCTCTCTCTCTCTCTCTCTCTCTCTCTCTCTCTCTCTCTCTCTCTCTCTCTCTCTCTCTCTCTCTCTCTCTCTCTCTCTCTCTCTCTCTCTCTCTCTCTCTCTCTCTCTCTCTCTCTCTCTCTCTCTCTCTCTCTCTCCTCTCTCTCTCTCTCTCTCTCTCTCTCTCTCTCTCTCTCTCTCTCTCTCTCTCTCTCTCTCTCTCTCTCTCTCTCTCTCTCTCCTCTCTCTCTCTCTCTCTCTCTCTCTCTCTCTCTCTCTCTCTCTCTCTCTCTCTCTCTCTCTCTCTCTCCTCTCTCTCTCTCTCTCTCTCTCTCTCTCCTCTCTCTCTCTCTCTCTCTCTCTCTCTCTCTCTCTCTCTCTCTCTCTCTCTCTCTCTCTCCTCTCTCTCTCTCTCTCTCTCTCTCTCTCTCTCTCTCTCTCTCTCCTCTCTCTCTCTCTCTCTCTCTCTCTCTCTCTCTCTCTCTCTCTCTCTCTCTCTCTCTCTCTCTCCTCTCTCTCTCTCTCTCTCTCTCTCTCTCTCTCTCTCTCTCTCTCTCTCTCTCTCTCTCTCTCTCTCTCTCTCTCTCTCTCTCTCTCTCTCTCTCTCTCTCTCCTCTCTCTCTCTCTCTCTCTCTCTCTCTCTCTCTCTCTCTCTCTCTCTCTCTCTCTCTCTCTCTCTCTCTCTCTCTCTCTCTCTCTCTCTCTCTCTCTCCTCTCTCTCTCTCTCTCTCTCTCTCTCTCTCTCTCTCCTCTCTCTCTCTCTCTCTCTCTCTCTCTCTCTCTCTCTCTCTCTCTCTCTCTCTCTCTCCTCTCTCTCTCTCTCTCTCTCTCTCTCTCTCTCTCTCTCTCTCCTCTCTCTCTCTCTCTCTCTCTCTCTCTCTCTCTCTCTCTCTCTCTCTCTCCTCTCTCTCTCTCTCTCTCTCTCTCTCTCTCTCTCTCTCTCTCTCTCTCTCTCTCTCTCTCTCTCTCTCTCTCTCTCTCTCTCTCTCTCTCTCTCTCTCTCTCTCTCTCTCTCTCTCTCTCTCTCTCTCTCTCTCTCTCTCTCTCTCTCTCTCTCTCTCTCTCTCTCTCTCTCTCTCTCTCTCTCTCTCTCTCTCTCTCTCTCTCTCTCTCTCCTCTCTCTCTCTCTCTCTCTCTCTCTCTCTCTCTCTCTCTCTCTCTCTCTCTCTCTCTCTCTCTCTCTCTCTCTCTCTCTCTCTCCTCTCTCTCTCTCTCTCTCTCTCTCTCTCTCTCTCTCTCTCTCTCTCTCTCTCTCTCTCTCTCTCTCTCTCTCTCTCTCTCTCTCTCTCTCTCTCTCTCTCTCTCTCTCCTCTCTCTCTCTCTCTCTCTCTCTCTCTCTCTCTCTCTCTCTCTCTCTCTCTCTCTCTCTCTCTCTCTCTCCTCTCTCTCTCTCTCTCTCTCTCTCTCTCTCTCTCTCTCTCTCTCTCTCTCTCTCTCTCTCTCTCTCAAAATAACTATTTTTAACAGAATAGTTATAATTAATAACATCACAACTTACAGGGATAAATCCGTATTCGGCTCTTTAACTCAAAGCCTAAAATCACAAGTAAAAAAATATAAAAAACCTGCTGCAACAAAACATCATTAACAAACACATACCATTAATAAAAAAACATAAACAGCAATACACAAAATACAATAAAAACCACAGAAAATAGCCGAAGCCGAACTCACACATAGACACCATTATTGTTTTGGTCTGAAGCAGTCTTTTCTCTTCGTCTTTTTGGCACTTTTTCCCCTGTCCTGTGTCAGTGTAAGGGCCAGCACATGTCAGCAGGGTGTGCAGGGTGCCAGGGTGCTTCATACCTGCCCTAATGGTGCTAAGGTAAGGGAGAAAGGGTGAATAATGCCTTGACGCTAAAATGTCAACTATGTATTTATTTATTATCAGGTAAATGTTATTAGTATGATAAACTGTTTTGATGACCCTCTGAGCAGGTTGAAAGTAATTATTAAGGTAGACTATTTTAATTACCTTGTGTTCATAATTACCAGAGAAGTCATTATTAATACCACAAAGGTTTTTTTAATCGTAATATTTTCGATCTTCCTTTCATCTTAGTTATATTAGCATCATTAGTGTGGTTGTTAGGGTTATTATCTTATCAGTGTTATTTAAGAGTATTTAATTATCTTCGTACTAGTATTTATTATTTGGTATTTCTTTACAACTACTGCTCCACCTCTTTCTTTTTTCTCTCCTTCCCTTCATACTATACATACTGTACTCAACACATCTGTCAAGGTTTCAGGCGGCGGTCACCATTATTTACCTCGCAAAACGTCTTTGAAATTATGTTATGTTAGGTTGGTTAAGTTATGGTTAGGTTAAGATTGTTAGGTTAGGTTTAGGTTATGTTATGGTTATGTAAAGTTAGGTTAGGTTAGGTTAGGTTATATAAGACTTTTACATTTTATTACCCAAAAGTTAGGGTTCTCAATCTTAGATTTTTTTTCAGGATTTAGGTAATAAAATGTAAAAATCTTATATAACCGAACCTAGCTGAACCGAACCTAAACTAATTTAACCTAACCCTAACCTAACGTAACAACCTTAACCTAACCATAACTTAACATAACATAACCAACCTAACATAACATAACCTAACATAACTTCAAAGACGTTTTGCGAGGTAAATAATGGTGACCGCCGCCTGAAACCTTGACAGATGTGTTGAGTACACTATGTATAGTATGTAGGGAAGGAGAGAAAAAAGAAAAGAGGTGGAGCAGTAGTTGTAAAGAAATACCAATTATTTATTTATTAGGTATTATTTTACATCTTTACCAGAATGCTCTAGAGAATTCAGAGCTATATTTTTGTGTTACCTGATGCATTTTGAGAAGGTTTTCTTAATTATATTTCCGTCTCAAATTCTTAGTTTGTGAGATATTCAATGTTTTCTGTGAGACCTTCTCTTCACGAATAAGGTAAAGTTTAGTTTGGTTTGAACAAGGTTCTGTTATTTATCAATGTAGGTTAAGGTTTGGTTAATTTAGGTTAGGTTATATTAGGTTAATTTTGAAGATATCTAATGTTCTCTATAACCAAAAGTAGGGAGTTGGACGAGGTGCAGACGCCATTTTATTTCGTAAACAGACGTCATTATGGTGAAGATGTAAAATTTTACCATTTATTTATTGTCAGGTAAATGTTATCGTAATATTTTCTATCTTCCTTTGATCTTAGTTATATAATTAACATCATTAGTGTGGTTGTTATTTTACATCTTCACCAGGATGCTGTAGAAATTTCATGGTTATATTAATGCATTACCTGTTGCATTTTGAGAAGGTTTTCTTAATTACATTTCTGTCGCAAATTCTTAGTTAGTGAGATATTCAATGTTTTCTATGAGACCTTCTCTTCAAAAAGTAAAGTTTAGTTAGGTTTGAACAAGATTCTGTTATTTGTCAATATAGATTAAGGTTTGGTTAATTTAGGTTAGGTTTCGTTATGTTAATTTAGACAAAGTGCTTAGAGATACGGCAGTCGTACCGCGTTGTCATCCACTATTCCTACGGCCTGTGTCTTATTACTTACCTGGTACAGCATCTTTCAAGTTATGTTAGGTTGATTATGTTATATTAAGTTTGGTTAGGTACGGTTGGGTTTGGTTAGGTTCGGTTATATAAGCTTTTTACCCAAAAGTTAGGCACGTGCCGTTTCTATAAGCAAGCACTATGAGGATACGGCATTCATTAGGTTATGATTAGATTAGGTTATGTTATGTTAGGTTTGGTTCAGTTAGGTTCGGTTATATAAGCTTTTCATATTTTACTAACCAAAAGTTAGGCACGTGCCGTATCTATAAGCAAGAACTTACAGGTACGGCCGCCATACCTGTAAGCTGTGCCTAATTTAGAAGCCATTTTCTTTGGTAGCCACAGACCATTATGACATAAGTATTAACCTCGGGAGAAGACACTAACATTATCCGTAGAAGGTGTTGTGGTATTATTAAGAAGTCCACCAGTGTGACAGCGGCAGTTTATTATTATTATTATTATTATTATTAGAGGTTGTCATTGTGAACATTTTGAATAACATATAATAATAATAGTAATAATGATAATTTTATTTCATCACTCGAAGGCCTAGGTAACGCAAACAAGGGGAGTAATTCTGAAGATACACAAAGAATAAAACACCATATGACTAACTACATCAAACAAATATATTAAATACTAAATACTAAAATGATGAGACGGGTGTATTTATTAATATTTACCACCATTGTTCCCTTCCACTCACACCATTCTATTATTTTATTCATTATTTCAAAGGCATATCTATGGTTTGACAGGTGTGTATTTACCTGGTTGTATTTACCTATAGGTGTAGTATACATGGCCTGAGGTACACTCGTCTGGTCCTGTCTCCGTATCTATATTTGTACAGTATTTCCTTCAGTTGATGTACATTCTTTGCCATTATCACCTCTTCCTTCCTTCAGTCCATTCCAAGTATCTATATTTCTTTGGGGGGAAACTGTATTTTTTTTCGTGTCGTTTAATTCAGCAAATTCGTTTTACCCATTTTTTCTTGTGTCGCTTTAAATTTCCAGCCTCTGCTTATCAAGTGAATATTACCTAGGTCTTTTCTATCTGTTTCTTCAAGGTTGTTCATCAATTTCTACATTTTAACGTGTGATTATTTTCTTCACTATGTTCTTACGTTCTTTGTTTCATGTTTGCGCCACATGGAAATTACAGAATAACACAGAAATGAAGCAAAATATAAGCCAAGTAAAATAATTGAATATATCCACATGACATTAATATACAAGACTAATGCCTCTCCCCGCCCCGCCCCCCCTTTACAGATTGGCACTTACTAACCAGGAGTGCCAAGCAGACCACTGGACTCAGGCACTCCACTGAAGGATAAGAAGTAAAGGAAGGAAGAAGGGAACCAGAAGAAAGTAATGAAAGAGGCAGGAGAGAAAACATAAAAAAAGATAACTTGTATTTTGGAAGGCATGAAAGAAGGAGAGAAGAAGTAAGTAGAAGAGGGAAGGAACTTTGAGAGAGAGAGAGAGAGAGAGAGAAAAAAAAACATAGATATAAAGAGAGGAGATAGAGAAAAAAAACATAAGAAAGAGGAGAAAAAGAAATAAAAAACACTTAATATATAAATAACTGAAAAGAAAAAACACAGACTGAACTGAAAAAAAACCAAAAAACCATAATATAAGTGCCTGCGTGTACGCGTGTGTGTGTGTGTGTGTGTGCGTTTACGTGTGTGTGTGTGTGTGTATGCAGGTGTGAAATACAGTTATGGAGAGTATATCCGAAGCCAGTGATGAGGTACGGGACGAGCCATTCAGCTGCCCAGAATGCCACAAGAGTCACAGCGCTCGGTACCTATTAGTCCGCCACCTCAAGGTACACGCCAAGGTTAAACCCTTCCAATGTACCCAATGCAACAAGAGCTTCGTGCACAAACACAGCCTCAAACTCCACATCCGAAGCCACACCGGCGAGCGGCCACACCAATGTTCCCTTTGCCTCAAGTCCTTCCCAACGCGTAACCGACTCCAGAAACACTTTATTGTACACACTAAGGAGAAGCCGTTTCAATGCCCAGAGTGCGTGAAGTCGTTCGTAAGCAAGGATGGTTTGAAGGTGCACACGAGGAGTCACACTGGGGAGAAGCCGTACCAATGCCCGGAATGTAGCAAGCTATTCGTGCGACGGAACACTCTCAACATACACCTCCGCAGTCACACCGGAGAGAAGCCGTACAAGTGTTCCGTCTGTCTGAAGTGTTTCACCACGAGCGGCAGCCGACACAAGCACATGAAAGTTCACACAGGGGATAAGGCGTTCCAATGTTAGCAATAACCTAACCTAACCTAACGTAACCTAACCTCATATTCCCTCTCTATCTATCTGTCTCTCTCTCCTTCTATCTAACCTGCTATCTCTGTTCTCTGATTGGTAGATGATCAGCGGCTAATAGTAGAGTTTGTTTTCAATTTTTTATTTTTATTGTGATTAATGCACTGGTGTGTTGGGTTAGGTTGATGTAGTTACGTCAACACTAACTAACGCTGTCTTGGGGGTCCCTCGGGCTGGCTCTCGGCAACGCTCTACCTTCGGGTGTTGACGGGGAATTTTGTGTTAGTGAAGAAGAAGGTAATGATTAAGGAGGACGCAATAAATGAAGGAAGATAGGAAAAGGAGGAGAAAGGAAGACAAGTAAAGGAAAGGAGAATGCAATAAAAGGAAGAAAGATTGCAAGGATGAAAGAAAGTGAGAGAATGGAGGAAAGAAGAGAAAGTGAATGCGTGAAGAAAGTGTTTGTTAATTAATATATTGTAAAGGTGATGATGGTAGTATGTAAGGAAGGCAAGGTGGGGAAGGAAGAACACAAACAAACAAACAAACAAACAAGCAGACAAACAAGCAAACAAACAGACAAACAGTGAGGAAAGAAGAAAATTTTATATACGTTATTCATTCCAGAACAACAGCCATAAAATAAAAATAAAAAAAAATTAGAAAGAAAAAAAAGAAAATTGCAAAAGTGAAAATGGATATAGAAAAAAAAATCTTATAAAATTACATTATACTTTCCCTCCTCAAAAAAAATTAATAAAAATTATATATACATACACAGAAATAAGAGAGGAAGAAAGGAGAGGTAAAAAAAGAAGAAGAAGAAGAAGAGAATACACTACACCTACTTCCTGTGTACGTGTGTGTGTGTGTGTGTACGCGCGTGTACGTATATATGTGTGTGTGTGTGTGTTATGCAAGATAACAAAAACCACCAAAATCAGATGACAAAATACATGAGATAGATCAGGTTTCAGGAATTAACAAAGAAATAACAAGTCAAAATAATGCAAACCAAGAAAATAACAAGCTATATATAAATTTATCTAAAAAAAAATCTGACAATTACTCAACTCCTTTCTCCACTCTTTGCCTTTATTATTATTATTATTATTATTATTATTATTATTATTATTATTGTTTTGTTTACACTTTGGAGCTGTTTGGAATCTCACTGTTTACTTCTCAAATGACATTGTATTATACCTCTCAGAATCAAAGTTAATGTTGATTACTACAAGTGTTGGTGTTAAGGAAGGAAGGAAGGAAGGAAGGAGAGAGAGTGAAGAGAAGGAAGGAAGGAGAGAGAGTGAACGGTGATATAAATTGAAGAGAAGGAAGGAAGGAGAGAGAGTGAAGAGAAGGAAGGAAGGAGAGAGAGTGAACGGTGATATAAATTGAAGAGAAGGAAGGAAGGAGAGAGAGAGAGTGAACGAAGGAAGTGAAGGAAGGAAGGAATGATAAGTAGAAGAGGAAGAGGAGATAAAGAGTAGATATTGTAAGTTATGATAGAGAAAGGTAGAAAAGAAAAGTGATGGAAGAGGAAGGAAGATAAAAGAGAGAAAATGTTCAATGATGTTTGTCAAGAAAAAAATACGTTGTAGTCATAAAAAAAAACAAGAGGAATAGAATTGAAAATAAATAAATAAAAATGAAAACTATTGATGAAAGTAGAAAAAAAAAATTACACAGCAAGAAAACGATTAATTTGGAAGAAGGAAAAAGAAACGGAAATTCTTTGAAAAAAAAACCAACTTAAACCAACGGAGATTATAATTAATTACTTAACTAAATTAGATCAATCAAGAAGAATATACTTGTAAGATAATATAATAAAAGCAACAAGAGAAACAAGACGGTATTGATAAAAGTGAAAAAAATAAGAAAAATAATAGCAAAAAATACTTATTATGTGGAAAATAATCTGATGAAAGAAGGAATTGGAGAAGAGAGAGAGAGAGAGAGAAAAGCGAAAATACAAAACAAAAAAAAGAATAATTATACACATGCCAGATTTTGAGATTATTAAAAAGTGCAAATTGAGTCAAATAAAAAGAAAAAAGAAAATTACAAGTCCAGATTTCATCATTATCAGAAGAAATATTTGATGCAGTTGTGAATGTGAATAAGGCTTCTCCCCACCCCCCTCATCACCACCCTTATGCTCCCGGTGACCTGCAACGGCAAGGTCATGAGGTCACAGTGGTAGTATGACCTCGTGACCTGGGAATGACCTCAGGTGCTGCCGACAAGACCCTAAATGTGACCAATTGGAACGAGGAAGCTA
Organism: Metacarcinus magister; assembly: GCA_029783475.1. Classification (NCBI taxonomy): domain Eukaryota; kingdom Metazoa; phylum Arthropoda; class Malacostraca; order Decapoda; family Cancridae; genus Metacarcinus; species Metacarcinus magister. The sequence goes on from JAPQNM010000027.1 coordinate 1,077,356, forward strand.
TCAAAGGTGAGTCTATAGTATTATTATTATTGTTATTATTGTTACTATTATTATTATTGTTATTATTATTATTATTTGTTGTTGTTGTTTGTTGTTTCAGATCACACCTGAGGAGCTGTGTAGAGGCACCTTATCACCCCTGCCCCTCACCCCTGCCCTTCACCCCTGCCCTTCACCCCTGCCCCTCACCCCTGCCCCTCGCCCCTGCCCCTCGCCCCTGCCCCTCACCCCTGCCCCTCACCCCTGCCCCTCGCCCCTGCCCGTCACCCCTGCCCCTCACCCCTGCCATCACACCCACACAAGGTAACTTCTTCCTTCCTTCCCTTTGGTCTTGTTTATACAATGCTTCCTCCAATGTTGTGTGGAATTGGTCGTCATTGCAGGCCACAAAATTTGAACTCGCAAAATTGGAATCATTAACCTTATGGTGATTTTAGTCATATTTTTGGCCTTGTTTGTACACGAATACATGTAATTATGTATCCTACAAAAAACGAAAAATACAGAAAAACATAAACATTGTCATTATCCATATGAAAAATTATTTAAATGACCATTTTACTGTACCTGGACTTAAGGAGATGGTGATTGGTCTCAGTCAAAAAATTGAAATATCACAAAATTGGAACACAAAATTGGGAGCATTGTATAAGGTTGTGTGAGTGAGCTTATGTAAAGTGCCTTGTATTTTATCATTTTTTTATTATTTTTTTATTATACATTTATTTTGCTTTGAAAGGGTACTGGCCAAGGGCAAACAAAAATACGTGAGGAAAAAAAAATCCCGCTTGTCGCCACACCTGTCTATCTGTCTATGTTCTTTTTTATGTAACCATTTATCTATTTCCCTTTCCATTATCTACCTATCTATCTATATCTATCTTTATTTATGTTCCTATCCGTCTAACTAAACATTTAATTAAAACATTTTTTATGCTTTTGGATAAAAAATAAAATGTCTTTAGGTGGTATCAATAAATACTGTCGACCCTCAATTTAATGGACTAATGTGAAGGGAACTCTGTCCGTTAGTATAAAATTTCCGTTGCTTGGTTATTCATTATGGACTTCTACCTACGCGCCCGCCACCTACTGGACTTTCTTTTACAGTGGTTTGATTGTCTGACAGCGGACAGAGTCTGTTACATGCAAAGTCCATTAAATTGAGCGTTGACAGTAGATAGATAGATATAGATAGGTAGTTCTTGTTTTGGTGAGACATTAAGGAAAACTTGTATATAATATGTTGTATGTACCAGGGTTGGGTCCAAGTACAGGTGACTATACTAAAGTCCAAGTACAAGTACCTGGATATTTCTCAAGTACAAGTACATGCCATTGTACTTAAGTACAAGTACTTTATGTGATACAAAAATTCCTGTCACAGATTTGTAAAGCAGGAAAGTTAGTGGTTTTGGTATATACACATTAATGAGTACATTGTTGTGAACTTTGTGTTGATACTATTGGGTAAATAATATTTACACAATAGTATCATCACAAAGTTCACTAGAACTTATATACAGTATATAACTTTTGATTAAATACAATGTACTTGTTTGTACTTGAATGTACTTGGTATTTTTCTAGTACTTTGGGTCTAAGTACAAGTACAAGTAACATTTCAAACTCCAAGTACAAGTACATGTACTGGGAGCCAACCCTGGTATGTTGTTTGTAGTATGTTGTATGTGATGAAGATCTATGACTCAATAAATGACTTAATCAAGATGAATAATACAAAATATAATATAACATCAATATGAGATGAATAATAAATGTTAACTTATCATATTATCTTTCTTGTATGCTTTATCATAACTCACTCCTATCTTTGTATGTTTTTTCTTTATTACAGAACAGAGAGGACCATCTGCACTTGTTCCCTCCCTGATAATGATGCTACTACAACCTCAAACCATCAACTCAACTCAACTCAACTAACCTAACCTTATCTAACCTTACCTTACCTTAACTTACCTAACCTTACCTAACCTAACCTAACCTAACCTTACCTTACCTTACCTTACCTTACCTTACCTAACCTAACCTAACCTTACCTTACCTTACCTAACCTAACCTAACCTAACCTAACCTAACCTAACCTAACCTAACCTAACCTTACCTTACCTAACCTAACCTAACCTTACCTAACCTAACCTAACCTAACCTAACCTTACCTAACCTAACATTACCTAACCTAACCTTATCTAACCTAACATTATCTAACCTAACCTACCTAA
>JAPQNM010000027.1:1084598-1097098 GCA_029783475.1 Metacarcinus magister
TCTCCTTCATTTAACTATTTATTTACATATTTATTGATTCTACTATATGTGTGTTGCCTTAAAGAATGAAAAAATGTAATTACGAAACTAGAGAAAATTGTTTAGTCTAGCCTCTAATTTGTCTTTTTTTCCCCTAGTTTTATTTTTACTACATTTATCTTCTTCATTTAACTATCTATTTACGTATTTATTGATTCTACTCTATGTGTATTGCCTTAAAGAAGGAAATAAACGAGATAATTGCTTATATTCACTCTCCATTTGTACATTTTTTCCCCATTTTTCTTCCTTAACCTTCCATTAATTTACTTTTCATTTTGCAAACTTGTTGATTCTATTACGTGTTGCTTCGGGTATTAGGATTAAATAGGAATAATGGTGGACGTTATACTAATAAGTGAACGTTGATTAATTAAGGTAAATATATTATTGATAAGAATTAATACGTATGAGTGTGTTTCAAGGTGTGTTTACAGGTGTGTTTTAGGATGTGTTTTAAGGTGTTGCAAGACAGGTAGACTATTAATCAATATAATAAACAATACAGCAATATTATAAATACATAGCTAACCGGTAACAGATAAAGGACAGGAAGATGAGAAAATATCTAATTACAAGTTGCTCATTATAGAACAAAACACACACATGAAAATAGCAATAAAAAAATACATTCAACCAACAGAAGAAGAAGAAATTACTTATAACAAATGCTAGAAGTAGAATGTACGAGAAATAGAGAGAGACAGAGAGAGAGAGAGAGAGAGAGAGAGAGTCATGATAAAAGAGAGAGTAGCAAGAGGAGAGTCTAATATTGCATCACCACCCCTGAGAGAGAGAGAGAGAGAGAGAGAGAGGGGGAGATGAAGGTGAAATGAGAGCAGTGTAAGAACAGACAAGGCAGGAGACACCAGGCAGCTACATAACCATAAAAAAATAAGTATAATGGCATAACACAAGCAGAAAATCCTTAGCCTAGTTATGGCGGTGTGTGGCAACAGATTACTAACTGGTATCCTCTCTCAAATTCCTCACTCTAGACAAATCCTTGCCACACACAGACCATTACTAACCACCACACGAGTAACAAGGTTATTACACACTGGGAAGAGGTCAACAGGGTGGTCATATAGTTGTGTTATAGCCTGTAGAAGGGTTAGAACAGTGGGTGTGTGTGGCAGTGGGTTGGGCGTAGAAGGAGGGAGATTGACTTCGACTATGGCTCCGATATCTACCGTAGGCCTTGATCCGGGCCAAATTGTGGATAAATACATCGCAGAGAATAAAGTGATGATATTTAGCAAGTCCTTCTGTCCATTCTGTCATAAGGTAAGGAATTGTATTATATGTTTTGTTACGGTGGTAAATGTTAAGCTTCTCTTAAGGTTAGGTTAGGTTACGTTAGGTTCTGTTATATGGTAAGGGATTATATGTGGTGTTAAGTGTGTATTATTGTTTTATTTTACTTTTTAATGGGTGGTAAGCTGCCGGTGTTATTATATTATAGTTATATCTAGTTAGGGTTAATTTGGATATGCTTTTAAAACTGCGTGGTAGGGAGGAAAGTTTACGTGGCAGGGGAGAGTTGGGTTAAATTAGGTTACGGTAAAAACAAAACAAAAAAAACAATAATTTAGCGGATAAACGAACAGATTAATTTAAAAGTCTAGTGAAAGTATGGTGCATTTTCTTTTTTTACTTTTTATATTATAGCCTTTTTTCGTTGATGTAAGTGAAAGGTTGGTGGTGTTAGGCAATAGGATCCACCTCGCCTCACCTCACCTGTTAATTCTTACCTTACCTCCCCTTGGAAAAGTTGCCAACTCATGCTTATATGTACGTTATTTAATCCCATGACGGCTGAGTAATGTCTGTTTGCTTAAATACCTCTTACTGTCACACATTGAAGAACGGATTAAATGTTGAATATTCATATATTTTGGAAACCTTTCACGTTTCTTGGAATTGGAATGTAGTATAGGAATGTAGTATTGGAATGTAGTATTGGAATGTAATATTGGAATGTAGTAGTATTGGAATGTAGGGTAAAATTTTACATCTTCACCATAATGGCGTCTGTTTACGAAATAAAATGGCGTCTGCACCTCTTCCAACTCCCTACTTTTGGTCATAGGGAACAGTTGTTATCTTCTAAATTAACCTAACCTAACCTAACCTAAATTAACAAAACCTTAACCTACATTGATAAATAACAGAACCTTGTTCAAACCAAACTAAACTTTACTTTTCGAAGAGGTGGTCTCACAGAAAACCTTGAATATCTCACTAACTTAGAATTTGCGACGGTAATGTAATTAAGAAAACCTTCTCAAAATGCATCAGGTAACACAAAAATATAACCTTGAATTTTCTAGATCATTCTGGTGAAGATGTAAAATAATACCTAATATAGGAATGTAGTATAGGAATTACTTTACTCCTCTAAATCTACCAGTATAACATAGATAATACGTCTATAAGTGAATGAAATATAATGAAATAGGCAGACACACCCCGCGCTAGCAATGACCTTGAATATCACCTTTCCATTCACTACTACAAGGTCTCGCATCATCTGTATAATTGTACTTCCTATATTATACACTCCCGTCTCATTAGGAGGTTATAAGGTGTTACATTAAGTTAGGTTAAGTTAAGTTAGTTAGATTAGGGTTAAGTTAAGTTGTTAAGTTAGTTAAGTTAAGTTAGGTTAGGTTAGCCTTCATTACGATTTGAGAGATGGTCGATGTATGATTTAGAATAGATATTTTTTTTATTATAATCTTATGTTTCTATTTCAACATTTTCGTATTTATGTTATAGTTGAGAGACCTTCTTGATTCACTATAACCACTATAACTGCTATAACTCCTTAAGGTTTATTGTAATATTGCTGTTATTGGAATAATTTTAATTGATTTTTATGAATTAACACCTAAGTAAAATTTCAGTTTATCGCTGATTTTTTTTTAATTTATTTATATAATATACATTTTTGGTCATGCCTGTTTTTTTTTGGCTCTTAACACCATGTATTTAATTATTTTAGACATTATTACCGTAAACTTTTATTTTTATTTTTTCATATTATTACTTAACCTAATATATTATTCTTATTCTACTTCTTCATAATATCACTTACTTAGCTATTTCTATCCTTCCTCCTTCATTTCCTTGTTTTTATCTTCATTTTATTATCTAACCTAATATATTCTTCTTCTTCTTCTTCTTCTCCTCCTTCATAATATCACTTACTTAGCTATTTATATCCTTTCTCTTTCATTTCCTTATTTTTTTTCCTCCCTCCCATGCATTAACTAACCCACCTCCGTTTTCTTTTTTCCTCCCTATTTTCTCCCTATTTTCTCCTTTTTTTCTCCCTTTCCCCCCCTTTTTTTCTCCCTTTTTCCCCCCCCTTTTCCCCCCTTCCTCCCATGCATTAAGTAACCCACCTCCGTTTTCTTTGCCTTAACAGATCAAGGACCTTTTCAACAAACTCAACGTTCCATTTGAGGTGCTAGAACTTGACGTTGTAGGTAAGGAAAGTTCAAGGGCGACTGTTTTATTATTATTATTATTATTATTAGTAGTAGTAGTAATAGTAGTAGTAGTAGTAGTCGTAGTAGTAGTAGTAGTTGTGTTAGTGGTGGTGTAGCTTATTATAAACTTGCCTCACCTCACCAGGATATAATAGAATGATAAATATGAATACATTACAAAACAGGAAAGAATACTTATCAGTTTACGCCTCAAAGAGCAGATTAGATGAGTTTAACCTTGGTCATTGAGTCTCAGGGGGAACAATGACTGTGTGTGTGACTGTGTGTGTGTGTGTGACTGTGTGTGTGTGTGTGTGTGTGACTGTGACTGAGCTTTTAACATTCTTCTCACCTACACTTCCTCCTCCTCTACACCCTCTACACCCTGCCACACACACACACACACACACACACACCGTACAGGGTTATATAAGAGGGAAGGACAAGATGTGTGTGTGTGTGTGTGTGTGTGTTATATTAGTGTGTGTGTGTGTGTGTGTGTGCGTGTAGTGATTTGCACCAGTTTGTGTATGTGTTGAAAAGTGTGTGTCATGGATGTATTATGTAAGGTGTGTGTGTGTGTGTGTGTGTGTGTGTGTGTGTGTGTGCAAATTATTATTTCATCTCTCTCTCTCTCTCTCTCTCTCTCTCTCTCTCTCTCTCTCTCTCTCTCTCTCTCTCTCTCTCTCTCTCTCTCCTCTCCCTCTCCCTCCTGACAATTGTTGAGATAAATAACATGCAATTGACATGATTTTATATAAAGAAAAAAGATAGCAAGAGAAGTAGAGGAGGAGAATAGTTGAATGTAATTTGATTTATATTAATTAAAGAATAAGGAGAGAAAGACAGGTTAGGTTAGGTTAGGTTAGGTTAGGTAAGGTAAGGTTAGGAAATTCGATACTACTACTACTAATAATGAAAATCAAATATCCAGTTATAGATTTTTATGAATTAATCAAGTATTTTATTGTGAAGTATTTATTGAGTGTTTTATGAAGTACACACAATTTAACATACTCAAATTAATGTGTTATAAAAGAATGTTACGATTATTTCACTATTAATATAACCAAAAATAGCTATATATACATCACAATAATTAATTTCTAAGCTATACACTATTTGAGAGAGAGAGAGAGAGAGAGAGAGAGAGAGAGAGAGAGAGAGAGAGAGAGAGAGAGAGAGAGAGAGAGAGAGAGAGAGAGAGAGATAGCAATCTTGAACATGTATAAATAGATAATGTTGTATATTGATTGTGTATGTATATTAGCTGTTTCTATGGAGATGGTGTGTGTATGTGAGAGAGAGAGAGAGAGAGAGAGAGAGAGAGAGAGAGAGAGAGAGAGAGAGAGAGAGAGAGAGAGAGAGAGATTCTTTTTAAAACTATTTCTTTTCCTTAGTTTTGCTTCTTTTCAACATCACTCCATCCACTTTCCTCCTCCTCCTCCTCCTCCTCTTCCTCCTCCTATCTATGTATCTTTGTATTCACTACCACATAATTTTTCACTTCCTAACTCCTTCACAATAAAATATAGCTAAATAATATTAAATTCTTCTACATTATACATTGCATTCACTACTGAGAATTGGATGAAAGGATGAAAGTCAATACGAGAAAAAATTTATTTATTTAATTTATTTTTTATTCTATTTCATTAATTTTTTTCTTGCGTTCGTGTGTGTGTGTGTGTGTGTGTGTATGTGTGTGTGTGTGTGTGTGTGTGTGTGTGTGTGTGTGTGTGTGTGTGTGTGTGTGTGTGTGTGTTTTATGTTCTGTTTGAGATGAGGTGATTTATGTTATTGTGTTATGTAAGCTGTGTGTGTGTGTGTGTGTGTGTGTGTGTGTGTTTTACGTATTGTGTGTGTGCACCTCATATTCTTTTCATAATTCTAGATACCATTACTCTCTCTCTCTCTCTCTCTCTCTCTCTCTTTCTCTCTCTCTCTCTCTCTCTCTCTCTCTCTCTCTCTCTCTCTCTCTCTCTCTCTCTCTCTCTCTCTCTCTTTCTCTCTCTCTCTCTCTCTCTCTCTCTCTCTCTCTCTCTCTCTCTCTCTCTCTCTCTCTCTCTCTCTCTCTCTCTCTCTCTCTCTCTCTCTCGGCTTCATTGGGCGTACTTTCAAAAATAAATCAGAAAAAGTCATATTAAAACTGCATAATTCACTAGTACGACCCCATCTTGAGTATTGCGTACAGTTTTGGTCCCCATATTACAGAAAGGACATTGACAAACTGGAAAGAGTCCAGCGAAGAATAACAAAAATGATTCCAAGGCTGAAAAATAAACCTTATGAAGAAAGACTTAAAGAACTAAACTTATTCAGCCTAGAAAAACGAAGTATGCGAGGGGATTTAATTGAAATGTTCAAGATAACCAAAGGATTCGATAATATCAATGCAGAAGATTACATTACTTTTAATCGATCAAATATAACAAGAAGACGTCATTCTTTTAAGATTACTGGTAAAAGATTCACATCAAACGAAGCCAAGCACTTCTTTTTCAATCGGATCGTTTGGAACTCCCTGCCCGCCAATGTCGTCGACAGTAAAACAATTACTACGTTCAAAAATAGACTTGACAAATATTTAGAAGCCAATCCACAACTAAAATACTATCCGTTAACGTAGCAAACTTTGAGTATGTTCATCCTGATGTACCTAACTTACGAAATGTCGATTCAAAAGACGTTCTAGTGGCCTGACATCGCTTGCCAGGAAGTAGTGGTGGCAGTAGTGGTAGTGACAGTAGTGACAGTCTGGTCTTGGTTGGCCTTCCTTTCCCTGCCAGCCATGGGTGGGGAGAGAAGCCTTCACCCTTACTATCCTGTATCCTTCACTCTAGAGTAGATAGTGTACTCACAAACAGCCTCGTAAGGGCCAGCAGGCCTGTTGTTGTTTGTTCTTCCTATGTGTCCTCCTCTCTCTCTCTCTCTCTCTCTCTCTCTCTCTCTCTCTCTCTCTCTCTCTCTCTCTCTCTCTCTCTTTCTCTTATACAATAGTTTCTCACAATGATATGAAAATTTTTAATGCATATACCTATTGTTAATATCACAACCTTATCTGAGAGAGAGAGAGAGAGAGAGAGAGAGAGAGAGAGAGAGAGAGAGAGAGAGAGAGAGAGAGAGAGAGAGAGAGAGAGAGAGAGAGAGAACTCCAATAATAATAATTTAATGCTTTCCTTCCAACAGCTCATTATCTTATTTAAATGCATAGTTATAACAAATAAAGAAACAAACAAACAACCAACCAAATGAATCACGTACACATCCTTTATTAAATCCTTTACTCCATTCATTACTCCTTTATTAAATCCTTTACTCCTCTACTCCTTTTTACTCCTGCAAGGATAGGTTAGGTTAGGTGGCATCCAAACAACATCCCTTACTCCACCCATTACTCTTTTATTTAAACCATTACTCCTTTACTCCACCCATTACTCTTTTATTTAAACCATTACTCCTTTACTCCACCCATTACTCTTTTATTTAATCCATTACTCCTTTACTCCATCCTTTACTCCCACACAGAGAACGGGAGTGGTATACAATCGGCCCTTCTATCCAAGTCTGGCCAGCGCACAGTACCCAATGTTTACATCAGCGGAGAACACGTAGGCGGGGCTGACGACACAGTGGCGGCGCACTCAAGGGGAGACTTAATGAAACTGATCAACAAGGCAAACCACTCCTATGATTATGACCTGGTAAGACTGTGTGTGTGTGAGAGAGAGAGAGAGAGAGAGAGAGAGAGAGAGAGAGAGAGAGAGAGAGAGAGAGAGAGAGAGAATTGAATTGAATTGAATTGAATTGAATTGAATTAAGTTTACTGGTCAGACTTCAAAAGACGTATGAAAGCACAGCTCCTACATTAGTATACATAACCACAACCATCCACATCAATGTCTTATAACTCAAGATATATATTGTCTTCAAATTTACCTAAACATTTTTCCCTATTTGGTGTTGTCCAGAGGAAGTGTGTGATATAATGGCGCCTCAGTTGTGTTATTGTGTGGTTGTTACACACTAATACTGCATGCTATTCATCCGCTAATAATTGAGCATCACATTGGTTACAATATCTTTCATCTCTAGGGACATTCTGGTACGTTCCACCTGTTATTGCTTTCATTCCTCCCTTCCCTCCATTCCTCCCTTCCATCCCCCAACACTAACACCCACACCTTCCTTCCTTCCTTCCATTCCTCCCTTCCCTCCATTCCCTCCATTCCTTCCTCCCACCCACCCACACTAACACCCACACCTTCCTTCCTTCCTTCCTTCAGGTAGTCGTGGGTGGAGGATCAGGTGGTCTGGCAGCGTCCAAAGAAGCAGTCAGTTTGGGAGCAAAAGTAGCAGTGTGCGATTTTGTCACCCCAACCCCGCGTGGCACCACCTGGGGGCTCGGGGGCACGTGTGTTAATGTGGGGTGTATACCGAAGAAGCTAATGCACCAGGCTGCGTTGTTTCACGAGGATCTTAAGGTATGGGAGCTTAGGAGAGGCTGTAAGGTGTGGTGGTGTGTGTGTGTAGGTTAGGTTAGATTTGTAAGGCTATAGGAATGTTAGGTTAGGTTAGGTTAAGTTGGGTTAGGTTAGGGTGAGTTAGGTTAAGTTGGGTTAGGTTAGGTTAGATTTGTAAGGCTATAGGAATGTTAGGTTAGGTTAGGGTAAGTTAGGTTAAGTTGGGTTAGGTTAGGTTAGATTTGTAAAGCTATAGAAATGTTATGTTAGGTTAGGTTAGGTTAGATTAGGAAGGCTGTAAGATGTAGTTGTGTGTGTAGGTTAGGTTAGGGTTAAATTTGTAAGGCTATAGGAATGTTAGGTTAGGTTAGGATAAGTTAGGTTAAGTTGAGTTAGGTTAGGTTAGATTTGTAAGGCTATAGGAATTTTAGGTTTGATTAGGAAGGCTGTAGGAATGTTAGGTTAGGTTAGGTTAGAAGGAAAGATGAGATGATAAAATAAGAAAGTGAGGATCTATATTGTTTAGGTTTTATCAGAAGGGAAGGAATTAACATAACATAAACATTGATATATTGTGTGATGTAATATTGACTGATAGCGAGTTTGTAGTGAGAATGTAAACCAGTCTTTAAAAATGTTATCTAAAGTTATCTTGTGAAGGCTGTGTGTGTGTGTGTGTGTGTGTGTGTGTGTGTGTGTGTGTGTGTGTGTGTGTGTGTGTGATAAACATTTATTGATCTGATTTACCTCAACAGTCATGATAAAACTGATTTCAAGTCGAGAGAGAGAGAGAGAGAGAGAGAGAGAGAGAGATAGGTACAAAGATAGATAGATTAACAGATAGAAACAGAGAGAGAAACATATAAAATCAAATCCTTTCACCATATCCTTCAACATCCTACTAATATCCTTGGCAGGACTCCCGTGAATATGGTTGGCAGACACCTGAAGGCATCAACCACGACTGGAATAAGATGGTGGAAGGAATACAGAACCACATTGGCTCACTCAACTGGGGTTACAGAGTGGCTCTAAGAGATAAGAAAGTGGATTATTTCAATGCTTATGCCACTTTCTTAGATCCACACACTCTCAAGGTTAGTGTGTGTGTGTGTGTGTGTGTGTGTGTGTGTGTGTGGGGTGATATACTGTACTCTAATTCTACGTTACTCTTACATCTATCTTTCTACATTGCCAAATTCATCTTTAAATACACCTTTTACAGCTAAACACACACACACCTTAACATTACATCCCATCCTCTCCCACACAGACAGTAGACAGGAGAGGGAAGGAGAAGAACATAACCTCAGACAAGATCCTACTGGCGACAGGAGGGAGGCCGCGTTATCCTGACATTCCCGGGGCTAAGGAACACTGCATTACCTCGGATGATATATTCTCCCTCCCCTACGCCCCCGGCAAGGTCCTGCTGGTGGGGGCGTCATATATCTCGCTTGAGTGTGCTGGCTTCCTGGCTGGCCTCGGGTATGATGTCACAGTCATGGTAAGTGGTGGTGGTGGTGGTGGTGGTGGTAGTTGGTGGTTGCTCTCTCTCTCTCTCTCTCTCTTTTTTTGTTGTTTATATATATACCGTTCATTGTTTATTTTTACTTTTTTGTTTCATTTATAGTTCTTCCCTCAAAAGTGTATGGCTCTCTATCTTAAGTAAATAAACGATATACTATAGAGAAATAATCAAGAGAGAGAGAGAGAGAGAGAGAGAGAGAGAGAGAGAGAGAGAGAGAGATGAATATAAGAAAATACAAATAAAAAGACTTAAGTCATTATTTGTGATATGTATTATTTATATCATTATTTACATCACTAGACAAATAAAACTATACTCTTTACAATGTTACAAGTCACTCCTATAACTGTTAATCTACATTCTACAATTATCATTATACACCTTAATTAAAACAGATTGCTAATGATATTATCTAACATGTATAATCCTCTCTCTTTACAATATTACAAGTTGACTGTCACTAATCCGGCAATCAATATTTCACCTCCATCAGTTATCCGGCATGAATTTCAGAGCTGATTTAAATATCCTGGGTTGGCACATCACTGTTTTCAGGAGGCACTGTTTATGTTGATGTTTTGATGGCACTGTACCCGGAATTAGCTGTTTGCTCATGCCGGATTATTGATATTGAACCTGTACTCATTTTTATTACTTACATACATTCTATAATTATCAGATTGTTTAATATATTTTCTTTTGTGTTTCAACCTCTCTCTTTTTCCTTTCCGTTCAGGTTCGTTCAATCCTGCTCCGAGGGTTTGATCAGCAGATAGCGGACAGGATTGGTGCGTATATGGAACAGCACGGCGTTAAATTCATCCGTGGTGCTGTACCGACCGCTGTTACAAAGGTACGGGTGAGGTGCTGAGGTAGAGAGAAACTGTATCTTTATTTTTATTCATTCCCTCGCATCCCCATCACTCTCCCAATAAACTAAACTCAACCTAACCTAACCTAATCATACACACCCTTACGCAGGTTGAAGAGGGGAGTCCAGGCAAGCTGAAGGTCACCGCACGCACTACAGAAGGGGAGGATATCGAAGAGGAGTACAACACGGTAGTGGTGGCTATTGGAAGGGATCCTTGTACATCCTCCATCGGTCTTGACAAACTGGATATTAAACTAGCCAAGTGAGTTAACATAGTGGTTGTGTTGGAAGGTGAAGGAGTGAAGGAATGGCAGGGTTGGTGATGGAAGGACAGGGATTGAAGGAGCAAGGAAGGAAGGAAGGATTGATGGAAGCTATTTTAATGTGAGGATTTTTAGAGAGAGTGAGGCGTCAGAAACTATGAATAGATACATAGAAGACTGAAGTTATGGGAAGTTTTGATTACTGTATTGAAGTTAAAGTATGTTTGAATGTTTTTGAAGGATAATTTTCATGTTTTGGCTAATTAGGAGGAAGTTATGTGAAGTTTTTGTTGTGTTGAAATAAAAGTCAATATTAATGTTTTTTTCAAGAACAATTTTAATGTTTTTTTTTTCAAGGACAATTTTAATGTTTTTTTTCAAGGACAATTCTAATATTTCGAGTAATTACATGAAAGTTATTATTGAATGTTGTATTTTTGTTGAGTTTGTATTACGTATTACCTGTGTTTCTATTCACACGTTTAGGTTAATTAATGTTTCGTACCACTTGTTCATGACGTAACACTTGAGAATAACCCTGCGTAGTGTTGCATTCCTGGGTAGTGTTACAGTGGTAGTGTTGCATTCCTGGGTAGTGTTACAGTGGTAGTGTTGCATTCCTGGGTAGTGTTACAGTGGTAGTGTTGCATTCCTGGGTGGTAGTGTTACTTTGGTTGTGTTGCAGGAATGGTAAAGTCGTGGCTGATGAGAGGGAGCAGTCATCCGTTCCTCATGTGTATGCCATCGGTGACATCATGGAGGGTGGGCATGAGTTGACACCTGTGGCTATTCAGGCGGGCAGACTACTGGCCAGGGTAAGGAACCACAACAACCACAACAACCACAACCAACCACACCTTGGCTGGTTTATGCTATTTGAGAACCGGCCAAGAGCTGGTTCTCAAATAGCATGAAAAAAGAAAAATCATATCCTATCATATTTCAGCATATACATTAATATAGTTTCCCTGAATTTAAAGTAAAGACATACATACATACATACATATCACAAAGCATGTATGGTATTATTTACGAAGAAATAGTTACACTCATACCTTGTTTAAACGGATAAAAGGAAGGAAACATAAACATGTGTCCCATAATGCCGATTGTCCATGCTTACCAACACTAAGTCTGTATTGGCTAACATCAACAATTACATTACCTAAGAAAGAGGAATAATATAGTAATGTACATTTAATGAAGCACACTATCCAATCTGACAGTGTAAAATACCTGTACACTGTAAATATACACTATAATACACCTGTACACTGTAATATAATACACCTGTACACTGTAAATATACACTATAATACACCCATACACTGTAAATATACACTATAATACAGTAATTCCATGGAGTAATAAGGTACACGTGTGATTATATTCATGTAAACAAAGTGAGTCAGCTGCTGCAGATTTTGTCCGTTGCTTCCGATATCTGTTAAAGGGTTAAGTCCATAAAACCGAGGTATGAGTGTACTGTATTTAGTATTTAGAAAGACAAACTGAAAACAATACTAAAAAGAATCGACACCAATAAACAAATATCAATGAAAAAACAAAAAGAAAGCAGGAAAAAAAACAACTAACTATTCTCCTCCTCCTCCACACTAGCGTCTGTATGGGAATGGCAGCCTTGTCACAGACTATGATAAGGTTCCTACCACTGTGTTCACGCCCCTTGAGTACGGCTGTTGTGGACTGTCCGAGGAGACGGCCATAGAGCGTTATGGCGAGGACAACATTGAGGTTTTCCACAGTAACTACCAACCACTGGAGTTCACCGTCGCCCACCGCCCCGAGAATGACTGTTACGCCAAGCTGGTC
>JAPQNM010000027.1:1099598-1129598 GCA_029783475.1 Metacarcinus magister
TATTATTATTATTAATATTGTGTGTATAGTCGCAGTTTCTTAATAATGGATTTACATATTTAAAAAGATTACTAATGGCACAATAAGAATCAAAACACTTGTCAACTATTATATTATACCTCAAAAATGATTGGTGTGTGAATATTTTTGTATTATTATTGCAAGTATTTCAAGAGGAATGCTGAAAATGTACTACGTCTTTCATTTCCATATATTATTATTTTTGAACTTTGCTTTGTTCTTATACTTTATGCAAACATGAAAATAATATTGCAAAGTACAGTTTTTAAAATCATACAATATTCATATCTTCTTATAAATCCTATAATTATGAAAATGCTTACAGTGAATGAACCAAAACTTTTTAATTCATACAGTTTATTATACAATGAAAAATGTAAATCAGGTTTGTAGATTAATAAGTGAATGGAATACTATAAACTTATTATCTTTTTCGTCTCTTTACAATCATCATATCTTTGTTTAAGTTTAATTCCAGGAGGAATGAAAGAAAAGAAAAAATCAACTACAACTCTTATTTCCATACAGTATTTTTCCATCTTCACACACACATACATTTAATTTTTATTGTATATTTATGCAATTAATGGTTGAGTGAGTAATTGATGGTGTCATTGCGTGAAGGTGATGATGATTGTGATTGTGAAGCCTTTACATAAGAGTGATATTCCTACCTACTATACTATTAAGCTGACCCATCCATGTTATACTAGACAGTGAATACAAATAAAGATTAACACAACCTAACACAATCTTTATATCAAACATTATATACTATTTAAATTTTTTATTTAATATTTTTTTGTCTAGGCCTATAGCATCCGTAGGAATTATTATTAGCTGTTATAATGGTGGTTGACTCTTGCCTGTTAGTCGTGCAGTATTATTTAAGTGACGCCTGTGGAGGTTCATGCCACCCCCTCAAGTCCCACTTGAAGACAGGGTTAAGTAGCAGGATGTGGGTTTCTTCGGCCACTCGACGATAGCTTAAAAAATGGCCAAGTTCCTGTGTCCCTAAAACATGGGTAGTGGCAGCGATAATTATAATTATTAATTAACAAATAAACAAAATAACTTAAATAATGAAACTGGTATGCCTGAAGTAGCGGGCATCACAAAAGGTCATGGGGAAATAGATAATAGTAAGGTAATCTTCCTATTACAATACTACCATTCATTACACCATCCCTTGCCTCAATTAATGTGGGAGAACACGGAGTCAAAGGTCAAAGCTCATCACTCCTAAATGGACGACGATGAAGAGACTCAAGAGACCAAGAATAAGCTTCCTCCTCATCATGTGACGTGTATATATCAGTGATTAAGGCAGTCAAGAAGAAAATGGAAGAAAATGGTAGAAAAAGATGGGAAGCAGGAATGAAAGGCAAGTCAACCCTGAGGTGGTACAAGAAAAAGGAAAAACCAGAAGCACTCCACTGGCACTCCGGGGATTGGGGAAGTAAGGTGTTAGTGAAGGCAAGAACAGGAACACTGGAAGTAAAAGGAACAGAGACGAGCAGCTGGGCTCATAGGCCTAAAGGTGTAGCTTCTGTAAAGGGCAGCGGGAGACCATTGAACATTTCCTGGTGGAATGTGGCATGTATGAGGAAGAAAGAAGCAGGTTAATAGAGTCCATAACACCAAAACAGCAATAGTAAGAGTAGAGGAGTGGTACAGATGTAATGCCCGATATTGGAAGTCCTATAAAGTTCCCTTTTAAGAAGTTCTTAACTTATATTCACCAACCTAATCTTCATCTCCAGTAAAATTCAATCTCCATATCCTAAAGTAATTAAAATAGATAGTTTTCTTTTTATAACCATATTTTAAGAAAGATGATGCAATCTTGATAATTTATTCATGAGACACTACTTATCCGCTTTTTTTTTTTTCTCTGAAGAGTTAGTTATTAGTCAATTCTCCTTGATGAAAATAATTGATATATTTATTTACCGAACAGACAACACTTTTTCTACACCACAATTCATTCTGTACAATTTAGTATCCATACTAGATCTCAACGATCAGGATTTAAAATGTGAGAAAAATCCCTCGTCAGATTCCTGACACAGAAGCTACCCTTTTCCAGACCTTCCCGCCAGACGCCATCCTCCTCTTTTTCCCAACACAGGTACGTAAAATTCCTCTCAGAAAATTCCTTAATTTTTCCCTTAACCTTGACCATAAAGTGTTAATAACATACCCAGCAGTTTTCCCCTTAAGTGTTTATAAACAGGAAAGTCCCTTAAGCCCTCTTAACCTTCAAAATAACAGTTTTACCTCATTTAGGCTTCGTGTCCGCTTTGAGTTATGCCAAATGTCCTCCTACCCTTATCTCTCATTCAGTGTTTAAAGTGTCCCCTTTTCTCTTTATTTTTACCGTTTTAAAAATGTATCCTTAAGAAATATTGTAATAGACGCTACCATCCTCTTTTCCCGACACAGACACGTCAGGCTGTCTGCAAGTGTCTCACACACACACACACACACACTTCCCTCCCCTCCATACATATGTTTCTTTTTAGTATAGGAATACCAGGATTTGTATTGTTTTTTTTTCTATATCACAAACCGTTGGCGCCAGTAGGCTCTATAGAGAACATAAGAACATAAGAACTGAGGAGACTGCAAGAGGCCAGTTGATGGCCTACACGAGGCAATTCCTTGTCCCCCACCCTTGGAATAATCCAATATTTAGCCATCCCACCTCCCAGCAAACACATCTACGTGGTCACCACGTGACCTCCATGTTGTGCTATCGTTGTAGCAACGTTGTATTTCTATGTGAATTTCATGTAGATCTGTAGACACGAAATAACATTAAAAGGGTACTGGCTAAGGGAAAACAAAAATAAGTAAAAAAAAATCTCGCTTGTCACCAGACCCTGTAAAGAAGACAGTAGGAGAAATATAGACATGGGGGAAGTCCAATCTAGTGTGAGCGGTGTCTTGACACTCCTCTTTTGAAAGAGTTTAAGTCATAGGCAGGTGGAAAAACAGACAAAGGAAGAGAGTTCCAGAGTTTACCAGTGTAAGGGATGAAAGAGTGAAGATATTGGTTAACTCTTGCATTAGGAAGATGGACAGAATAAGGATGAGAAGTAGAAAGTCTTGTGCAGTGAGGCCGCGGGAGGGGTGGAGGCATGCAGTTAGCAAGTTCAGAAGAGCAGTCAGCATGAAAATAGCGGTAGAAGATAGATAAAGATGCAACATTGCGGCGGTGACTTAAAGAATCAAGAAAGTCAGTTAGAGGAGGAGAGTTGATATATATATATATATATATATATATATATATATATATATATATATATATATATATATATATATATATATATATATATATAATGTTATTCTGATGGAAATGTAAGGTCTACATTTGAAACAGTTGTTTGGATGGGGAAATTTATTCTAACAAAAATAGTACATTCCAGGCAGGGCATATACATAAATAAGTAAATTAATTAATGAATTTATCAATTAAAAAAAAACATATATATATATATATATATATATATATATATATATATATGTATATGTATATATATATATATATATATATATATATATATATATATATATATATATATATATATATATATATATATATATGTATATATATATATATATATATATATATATGTATATATATATATATATATATGTATATATATATATATATATATATATATATATGTATATATATATATATATATATATATATATATATATGTATATATATATATATATATATATATATATATATATATATATATAATATATATATATATATGTATATATATATATATATATATATATATATATATATATATATATATATATATATATATATGTATATATATATATATATATATATATATGTATATATATATATATATATATATATATATATATGTATATATATATATATATATATATATATATATATATTATATATATATATGTATATATATATATATATATATATATATATATATATATTATATATATATATATATATATATATATATAAGTAATTACGGCTCATGCTCAATTATAAAATATGCTGATGACACAGCAGTGCTAGGAAAAATTTCTAGGAATGATTCAGTAGAATATATTGCTCAAGTAAATGAATTCATTAAATGGTGTAAATCAAACTATCTAGATATTAATGTTAACAAAAGCAAAAAAATTATTTTTGACTTTAGAAAGAACAAACATACACCCAGCAATATTGTAATTAACTCTGACTCTGTTGAGAGAGTCACTCAGTACACATATCTTGGTGTGATCCTAGATGATCAGCTGTCAGGCAGCCACAACACAGACATGGTGTACAAAAAGGGACAACAAAGGCTACACTTTATGAGAATACTCAGGAACTTGCAAATAGACAACAATATCAGGAACCTATTTCATAAATCTATAATTGAATCAGTTTTAAGTTTTTCTATTGCAATATGATACTAGATGTAAACTTAAGGTTCAGGATAAGAAAAAACTTAATAAGATAGTGAGGTCAGCATGTAAAATACAAGCTAAAGTTATTCCACTTGATCTGTACAATAAAAATGTTATACATATGGTGAAAAAGATAATGGCAGATGAACACCATCCACTTCATGATAATTATGTATTTTTGAGATCAGGGAAAAGACTAGTTCTGCCTAAGCAACATACGGATAGGTTTAAAAAATCATTTGTACCAAAGAGAGTGAAATTATTTAATAAATTTTTAGGAACATATGTAATGTAGGATGATACTTGGATGAGGTGCACAAAAGTTTTAGCCTGTAATTTTAGTTTAGATGGAATATATTTTTTAATGTTTTTATATTTACCATAATGAGCTCCAGCCAAGAGAAATTTCAAATTGTATTGCATACTATTTGACAATAAAGTTTATCTTATCTTATCTTATTTTATATATATATATATATATATATATATATATATATATATATATATATATATATATATATATATATATATATATATATATATACATACGTTTATACGCATTTAAGTAATATTTAGTAGTGAGGAAGAAATTTGGGAGGATATAAAAGTGTACTGCCCCATTGGGCGGAGTGATCATGCAAGTATAACCTTCAAGTGTAACTTTGAAGTTGCTGAGAAATAAACTAAACATAGACTGGAAGCAATTTTTTGGTAAACACATGACTGAATGAACAGCTTAATGAAGTTGTAAGAATGTCAAATTACAATCTGAGAAACATTGCTTTTATTAGGAGGTATTTAGATGAAAACTCTGTTAAGACGCTAGTCCATAGCTGTGTTATTAATAGATTAGACTACTGTAATTTAATATATTATAACTTACCCAAATATCAGTTGAAAAGATTGCAATGTGTCATGAACAAAGCAGCCAGGTTGATAAAGAAAGTGTCACCTTTTGATCGAATTACACCTGTACTTATTGAACTACATTGGCTGCCTATAAAAGCCAGAATTGTATACAAAATTTGTGTATTGACATATCAGGCATTGGAAACTGGAAACCCTGAGTATCTCAAAAGCTTGCTTCAACCATTTACATTAGGCAGTGACATTGGGATCAGGCATGCTACTGATGTGTTTAGACTTAAGGAACCTAGATGCAATACTGACTTAGGTTTCAGGTCATTCAAGAACTGTGCACCTAGATTGTATAATAAACTACCGAGGTCTGTGAAAACAAGTGATACTGTCGATGTATTCAAGAAGAGGCTAAAGACATTCCTATTCTGTGATTGCTATGATCTCCAGGATTTAACGATTAATATAGATTATGCTCCATAACTGTGTTCTGTGCATAACAGTATTATTATTAATTTAGGGTTTCATTTGTAAGATTACACAGTGTGATGCCACGACATAAGCCCCTTTCAGAATTCTTCTTTCTTTTGTTTTGTTTATACATTTTTTAAACCTGGCGCGTTCACGATTCCCGCCAAATCGGGAAAAATGCCACAGTCTTTCAGTTATTAGTCATTGATTGTAATATTCTTCGCACCCCACACTGTACGCCTTCCCAAATGTTTTTACTCTCATCAACTATAATTTCGCCTTATAGTGTTTAGTTAAGAGACTTGTTTTATAAAGAGGTAAGAGAGAGAAAAGGGGGGATAGGTAAACACTAGTTGACGACTCGTCAGGCAGGACGCCAGTGGCGGGGGCGAGGGAAAAGAAATGCTCTCTCTCCCCGCTGAGTCGTCAGGAAAGGAACGCGTCTAACTATGGTGTCTGATTACAGGTGAGGTATTCACGTTCCCTAATATCAAAATTCCCCTAGAATATTAGTATTATCACCCTGAAGGGAAAGTTTTCAATAATAGATAGAAAAAAATGGAATAATAGTTATCAGTAGAGGTGAAATAAGGTATTGAGATATGGCCTCATGGCACACTCTCTCTCCCCGCTGAGTCGTCAGGAAAGGAACGCGTCTAACCATGGTGTCTGGTTACAGATGAGCGGCCTTCACGACAACACAAATACACGGTGAATACTATCACACATTATAACACAGTGAGAGGTAACAGCCTTAGTGGGGATAATGCCCAACATCATATATTGTCCTTTGTCAGGAACGGTGACCACGTGTGACCTTGGTAAACAGTTAATACAGTGAATAGAAAAGCCTTCGGGGCCTGTAGCCATCCCATGTGGGAACATAGAACATAAACCATATGTTAATAGTGGGCAGTGTTCATTAATGTTAACTAAATATGATGTGAGATCATTTGATTTGCATCTTAAGAGGCGGTTAGTTAACCACTCTTAGTAATTATCAAAATTTCAAATACTATGCCCGGAGAAATATGTTAAAAGGGGGGAGGGGGGAAAGATTATGAAGCCTAAGATAAGAGGGATATAACGTGTGTGATATGTATGAACCTAGGGAAGTGATCGGACCTAGTTTGTACTGTGTTATTCAGTTCGGGTGATTTTGTTTACTTATTAATCAGTTCTAATAATAGTGGGAGGAAATACATTGAGAAGTATGAAATATATTTGTTATCAAAAGTTAACTGGTCAACTTCTTTAAAATAACCTCTGACTCAAAAGTGGTAAGGTAAGTACTTTGGAGGTGCTCAACACTCTTGAAATAAGGATATGAAAAACGTCCAACGTTCTCACGTGCCCTGAGGAGGACTCAGCTTACTCTACCAAAGGTGTTAAATATATACTCTAATGTTGAGATTTGATGATATTAAATAATTTCACTTAAAGTAAAATACATTCTTATAAAGGGCCCCCATGCCCCTTTACAAAAAAACCGTGGGTGGTGGCAGCAGGAATAATAAGAGATAAGGAGTTAAAGTAAAGAATTATTAAAGGAGAATCGCCGGCACCACACTGGTGTCTGAGCGGTTAGGGATTTGAAAGAACCTTGGCCTCCCGGCACCACACTGGTGGCTGAGCGGTGGGATTTGAAGGAACCTTGGCCCTCCGGCACCACACTGGTGGTAGCGGTGGGATTTGAAGGAACCCTTGGCCCCCCCGGCACCACAACAGAATGGATGTTTATGTGCATTATGTATTAGTATGTGTAAGGTTATTGTGATAGTACATTTAGATGTACATATTATATATTTTGTAGATTTATGTGCAGTGCAAATTATTCTAGTAACTATCTTGTCAATCTTGTATTTTAGATGTTAGTAGTTTTGCAAGTTCATTTATATTATTGTACTGTATCAGTACGTTTAACTATTATATATTATTTATATATATATATATATATATATATATATATATGTATATATATATATATATATATATATATATATTTTTTTTTGCAGTATACTATTGTAATCAATAGTCATATACCTTGTATTTTAAAACTTCTTATACTCAGGTTGATCTGTATTAGGAATGTTTTTATTATTGTCTGGCTGTAATTGAAAAAAACTGTAGGCTCAATAGAGCGCCACAGGCTGGTGGAATTGAGCCAGATACCTAAATAAAGATAAAGATAAAGATAAGCAGATGTTGAGGAAATGTGAACAAGATTTAGAACTAAATTAGAAGTAGTGATAAATGAATGTGTACCAATAAAATAATTAAAGGATAAAACAATGCTGAGGAAAAGGACCAATAAGGATTTGCCATTCAATAGGAAACTGGACAAAAATAAAAAGACTAAAACAATTAAGAACATATAGAAATGGCAAGAATAGTGAACTTTGAGAAATAGAAACGTGATACAGACGAACGACTAATCAAGTAAGGAAAGAGATAAAAAAATAAGGAAAGAGCTATTGCATGCCTCGTGAAAGAAAATCCAAAGGTATTCTGGAAGTATGTGCGCGGAAAGTTAACAAGAACAGGTATACCAGACCTGTACATGGATGACTGCACAACAAAGACAAAAACAGACAAACAAAAGGCAGATGTACTAGCAACAACATTTTAGTGATGTATTTACAGAGGAGTCGGTAAAAGAAATACCAAAAGTCCCAATGAAGCAAGTACCTGTAATGCCAGTTATTGAGTTTTCACTCAAAGATAAAAACAGCCATAAAGAAACTAAACAAGAATAAGTCACCAGGACCAGATGGACTACATCCAAGGATCATTAAGAAGGAAGGTGATCAGCTCGCAGAACCTCTTAAAATTCTATTTGATAATTCCTTTAACAACGGACACCTCCCGATGGACTGGAAAATAGCCAACATTACTGTTATTTACAAACAAGGAAAGTGCTGTGACCCTGGGAACTACAGACCAATATGTGTTACATATGTTGTGTGTAAACTGATGGAGTCACTGGTCAAGGAAGGAATTATGCACCACATGAACTCCAATCTATTATTTAGCAAAAAACAATTTGAGTTCCTGTCAGGCCGGTCAACAGTCCTTCAACTCATTAAAGTTATTGATGAATGGACAAGAATTCTAGAGGAGGGAGATGCTGTCACTTTATGAAGGCTTTCGATAAAGTGCCTCATAAAAGATTACTAAGAAAAATAAAGAATTATAGTATTGAGGAGAAGAGTTTAAAGTGGACAGAGGGCTTTTTAGAGAAAAGAAAACAATGCGTGACTGTAAATGGTCAGAAGTCTGAGTGGTGCGATGTAAAAAGTGGAGTTCCTCAGGGATCAGTGGTGGATCCACTATTGTTTGTCATGTATATTAATGATCTTCCTCTGGTATTGAAAAATAGGAGTGAAATATACCTGTATGCAGACGACATCAATGTGTATAGACAAATTAAGAACCAGAATGATGTGAAACAGATTGTATGAAAGAATGGTCTGAGAGGTGGTTATTGTCATTTCATCCAAAGAAATGCAAATACATGTGAATTGGTAATTGTGAAGCAAGAAATGAAGGATACAGCATGAGTGAGAAAATGAAAGAAGTTACCTCGGAACAGGACATAGGAGTTGTTATTGACAGTAAGCTACATTTTTTGGATCACCTGGCAGAGAAGATCAATAAGGCAAACAGATTAGTGGGTCTAATAAGAAGGACATTTGTATTGCTGAATGAGGAAATCTTTGAATATCTGTTTGTTGCAATAGTTAGACCACACTTGGAGTATGCAAACCAGGTATAGGCTCCATATTTAATTGAAGATATAAAAGCAATTGAAAATGTAGAGAGAAGAGCAAGCAAGTTGATACCTACACTGAAGAACCTGAGTTATGAAGACCGATTGAGGAAGCTGGGACTGCCAACATTAGCATATAGGAGGGCGAGGGGTGATATGATAGAAACGTTTAAGATACTTACAGGAGTGTATGATAAAGACGTGTCCCATGATGTATTTGTACTACGTGAACACAACAGGCACCCCAAGAGAGCCATGCTTGAAAAGAGGAAGAACTCTTTCTGCAATAGAGTAATAAACAACTGAAATGCATTACCCCAATATGTGATACACTCAAAGTCTGTACTAACGTTTGAAAAAAAATTAGACACAGCATGGGGTAAACAAAATATATTTTTTGAGTATAGAGCCAATATTCAGTACAATAAAATAATTTCAACCGCCATCGCCGCCACCACCACCGCTGACAGTTCAGAGCTGGATGTACGGGCTTAGAAAGGCCTCTTCCAGAAGATCTATTGTAAGAAACTGTAATCGCATAGTGCTCGGCACGCCTAACTTTTGGGTAAAAAGCTTATATAACTGAACCTAACCAAACCAAACCATACCTAACATAACATAATCAACCCAACATAACTTGAAAGATGCTTAACTAGGTAAATAATAAGGCACAGGCCGTAGGAATAGCGGATTATTCTTTTGATAATTTTCTAAGTGTTTTTGAAACTCTTTGTACGATGAAAATGTCAAATTTAATGAGAACACGGTGGATGACGCTGGCGCATGCCGTACAAATAGGGGATGACAACGGGGTACGGCTGCCGTATCTGTAAGCACTTCGTATTTATATTGATATCTTCCGAGCAGTAGTTATGCAGATTTACCATTTCTTTGTTTGCTTGTATATATATGAAATTATCTTTCACAGCCACTAACTCCTGACTCCTGACCGTCACCACATTCCATCTGCCTTGCCCTACCTGCCTACCCTAGCCACACATTCCACCTGCCCTGCCCACCCTGGCCACACATTCCACCTGCCCTGCCCTGCCTGCCCACATTCACCCATCAGCCAGGCCTGCCGTACCACCCGCGAAGGCCTCAAGAAGACAGGCAGCGTCCCCACCAGGATGCATGCCAACCCAAATGAGTGTTGGTTATAATGGCGTGTGTAGGTTATTGTGTTTTAGTTGCCTCCAGTTATAACAAGTTGGGGTAAAGATTCGTAAGACGACCCATTCGATATCTCCTTACCTTTACAATGCACCACAAATTCAACCTCAGATACTTGTTCATATCAGTTAGATTTGGTTGGGTTAGCTTTGGTTAGACTTATTTAACTGCAGCTCTAGGAAGGTCATGCTAATAAAATAATTTTTTTCGGTAAATTTTTACATCTTCACCAGAATGGCGTGTGGCTACGAAAGAAAATGGTGTTTGCACCTCGCACAACCCCCTACTTTTAGTCATAGAAAACATTTGATAGCTTCTAAATTAACATAACATAACGTAAATTAAATCAACCAAACCTTAACTTATATTGATAAATAACAGAACCTTGTTCAAACCAAGCTAAACTTTTCGAAGTGAAGGAAAAAAGAAAATTTGTATTTTTTTTCTGGAATTCTGCGGCATAACTGTTTGAGGTGATCTAAACAAGTATTTGAGGTTGAATTTGCAGTGCATTCTATAGGTAATGAGATATCGAATGGGTTGTCTTACGAATGTTTACCTAAGTTGGGGCTATTCTTTACTCTTGGTTATAATGGTGTGTGTAGGTTATTGTGTTTTAGGTGCCTCCAGTTATAACAAGTTGGGGCCATTCTCTACATCAGCCCCGCCCCACCCAGCCTCCACACAACAGTATTATTTTACATCTTCACCATAATGCATCTGCACATAAACAACATACTTTTCCTATAGATTTTGATCTATTTCGAATGATTTTGACATTCATATCCATCACAAATGCATATATTGGAAGATATCGTCATCACCTCCTACAAGCCTGGGGACCTGTGGGAATGTGTGGTTTAGTTGGGGTGGAGGAAGACCAAATACAGTGATTTATGCATAAAGAACATTTGATAACTTCTAGGTAAATCTACATAACTACAGACCACCTGGATGCCCACCCCCAACCTAACCTAAACAGAACTCTCATAATAATCTCTTAACTGGGGGACAAGCCCGACCAATCTAACCTAACTTAAACAGAACACACATAATAACCTCTTAACTGAGGGACCATTCCCCTCATATAAACTTTGACGTATTCTTCTGGTGCACTGCACCGCACGAGGAGGCATAGCCTTTAGGATTTAAGGTCTCCTGGCCCAAGACTAAAGGCCCGTCGACAAGGCGCCTCGTGCAGCGCTGCATGAGGCAGCTGGCAGTGTTGAATGCACAGATTGCGTCCAGACTGTGTGCCTCACGCTTGAGGCAAGCAAGGGCAGGGCCTCCGAAATATACTGGCTTGGGTCTCCTAGTTTCACTTTTTGGGTTATTTTAACCACCTAATATTTTCTTATCAGTACTTGTTACATACCATAAGGATCGGAAAAGTGTGCAGATTTTGAATCGGTGATTGAAAATTCAATGCGAATAAAACTAAGGGAGTTACAGTGAGTTTAAGTAGAAAATGTGAGAAAAAATGTAGGTGTAGTCTTTCTGTAATTAATTTACCCTCATGATATGCAGCAATGTATCATGAACACGATGGTAGGCTCAGTTTTCCTTAATATTATCTGGTAGCTTTATAAGTCACCAATGAGCAGCGTCTTGACTCAAGATTAGGACTGATGCATGTCCATCTCATCGAGCGGGCCCGTGCCTCGCGCTGCGTGTTGAAAACGCGCTGCTTTCAACACCACCACTAACATGCAGCGCTGCACGAGGCACAGTGTGGACGGGCCTTTAAGTTACATATGTTATACAGCATTGAAGTTGAATAAAAAACGATCATAAGAACATAAGAAATGAGGAGACTGCAAGAGGCCAGTTAATGACCTACACGAGGCAGCTCCTTGCCCCCCACCCTTGGAATAATCTAATATTTAGCCATCCCACCTGTCATCCCTATCCATACTCTGATCCAACCGTCTTTTAAAGCTATCTATTGACTCAGCACTTACTACGTGTCTACCCAGCCTATTCCAATCGTTCTCCACTCTGTTAGTGAACCAATATCTACCTATGTCTGTCCTGAATCTAAGTTTTTCTAGCTTGTACCCATTTCCACGTGCCCTATCCTGACTACTAAATTCTAAAACCTGATCAATGTTTCCCTTATTAATTCCTTTTACCCATTTGAAAACCTCAATCAAATCCCCTCTTGCCCTCCTTCTCTCTAGGGAGTGGAGATTAAGACATTTTAACCTATCTTTGTAGGGTAAATTTCTCAGCGCCTGAATCATCTTGGTCATTCTTCTCTGGACTGCCTCTAAGGAGCCTATATCTTTCCTATAATAAGGGGACCAAAACTGAGCTGCATAATCTAAGTGGGGTCTTACTAGCGTTAAATACAACCTCAGAATGACCTCAGAACTCCTATTTGTCACACACCTACTAATAAATCCCATTATCTTGTTGGCTCTATTTCTAGCTATAATACACTGTTCCCTGGGGCGCAAGTCACTGCTTATTTGAACTCCTAAGTCCCTCACACTATATGACTTTCCTAAGGTATTGTCATTTAATGTGTAGTCTACAGGCCTATTACCTTTACCGACACTCATAATGCTACACTTGTTAACATTAAACTGCATCTGCCATTTCTCTGACCACTCGTACAGCCTATTTAAGTCATCCTGCAGCATCCTAGCATCATCTAAATTCTTTACCGGTCTTCCTATCTTTGTGTCATCGGCAAATTTACTGATATCACTGTTTATTCCTGTCTCTAAGTCATTTATATAGATTATGAATAACAATGGTCCTAGTACTGATCCCTGTGGTACCCCACTAGTGACATTACCCCATTCTGATTTCTTCCCATTAATCTGTACCCTCTGTTCCCTACTAGTAAGCCATCCCCTAATCCACTCTAGTATCTTCCCACCTATGCCATGAGCCTTGACTTTACTTAACAGTCTCCTATGGGGTACTCTGTCAAAGGCTTTACTGAAGTCCAAATAAACTATATCATACTCGTCCCCCTTATCTATGGTTTCAAATACTTTCCTATAGAAGGTTAATAAATTTGTGAGGCAGGACTTCCCCTTGCTAAAACCATGTTGACTATGTCTAATTAGCTTGTGTTCATCTAAATGTTTTCTAATTGCCCTTGCTATGATAGCTTCTAACATCTTGCCTACCACTGATGTTAAACTAATTGGGCGGTAGTTACTACTTTCTGCCTTATCTCCTTTCTTGAATATAGGAACTACATTTGCCTGCCTCCATAGCCTAGGAACTACTCCTGTGTCTAGGGATTTTCTAAAAATCATCGCAATGGGTTCAACGAGTTCTTCTCTACATTCCCTAAGAATCCTCGGAAAAATGTCGTCCGGCCCTGGAGCCATGATACAAGGGAAGCGCTTTGCCAGATGTATGATATGTTTGGAGGCTTGCTAGATGAAACAGTACAGTCTATTCATGCGTGTGGCAAGGACATTGATATCTTGGACAACTTCAAATACCTTGGTAGCGTGGTCCATAACAATGGTGGGTCACGTCAAGAAGTCTTACGGCGGATTGGCCTGGCCCATGGTGTTATGGACTCAGCACGAGTATCTGGCGTTGTCGGTACCTGTGCAGACGGACAAAGATTCAAATCTTCAAATTGCTTGTGATCCCTGTCTTACTGTATGGCTGTGAGACATGGACACTAAACACCGATCTTAAGAGGCAAATTGATGTCTTTGGTAATAAATGCCTTTGCAGTATCATGGGGTATCGTTGGAATGACTTTGTGTCAAATCGGCGACTGCTCCATGAGACTGAATCAAGGTCTATTACCAGCGTAGTCCGCCAACGTCAACTCCAGCTATATGGACATGTGGCACATTACCCAGAAGCTGATCCTGCTTTTCGGGTTATTTCTGAAAGAGATAACCTGGAGTAGAGGAGGCCAAGAGAGCGCCCACAAAGTTTGTGGCTGGGGCGAGTCGATGTTTCCTGCTGGGAGTTAATTGGTATGAGGAAGGGGCTTGCATGAGGTGATCGCCAGAGCTAGCGTCTGAGGGTTGCGCGTCTCTTGGCGTATATTTTTTAATTATTTTTTTTTATCCTTTACCCGTGGCGCCGGTAGGCTCAATGGAGGTCGGCCTCTGCCCGTTAGTAGCGCGGGTTAGATTTTTTGAGTGACGCCTCGTTTCATATAAAAAGGCTCATGCTGCCAGCGGAAGCTCCTCGCGCATATAGCTTTGCAGTCCCGTCGAGGATTGTGTTACGGCAGCATGTGGATGATCTTAGGCCACTTGGCGGTATTACCAAAGAAAAGTGGCCAGCACATGCCGGGGCTCGAACGCGGGACCCTGAGCTGGTATGCCCGGCCGCTAGCCACTAGGCCACCGCCCCCAATGATTGATTGATTTGTTGTGTCTTTGAGTAAGCTTCTTCATCTTGAATATAAACATCAACTCATTAGTGTAGGAAGGTAACAATTAGGCACACTATGTAAGCCTGCACCTCTTTGTGGAGTAGCAGATGAGCAGCAGCTAAGGTGACTAATTGCCACACACAATGCCAGGTAAGAGTGGCAGAGTGTTAGCTGCTATGGTAATCATTTGACCATAACTATTATAACTTCTCATAAATGAGTATTTATATCCAAGGTAAAAGGGAAATGTCACCTGGTAGTGGAAAAATTTATATCTGGAAATGTTGTTTAATACAGTTAGCCCCCCAAGGGTGCGCTTAATGTAGTCCGCACCCTTTGCGTACCCTTGGAAAAACGCATCCTTGGAAGTTAATAACCTATGGGAAATTCACTAATGTAGTCCGGGACTCTTAAGATTTACCCTTTTTTCGTCCAATAACCCCCGAAATACATGATATAATGTAAGAATATACAGTACATATACACGTGATTAAATATGATAGATAATAGATAGATACTGTACTGGCGGAAGCCATTACAGCAGTGGCGTATGGTGGTTTCTGTCACTGGGTGTGCTGAGCAGTGATTCTGTCCATAACTAACATATACCTAATTACTGGTGTGTGTGTGTGTGTGTGTGTGTGTGTGTGTGTGTGTGTGTGTGTGTGTGTGTGTGTGTGTGTGTAATTACAATTTTATAATTATTCATACTGTTAGTTGGAAAATAAAGCAAATTTTATGTGTAAATTTAGAATAATTAAATGTATTAATTTTGATTAGCTAAGCTTACCACCAAAATTACACAGTAGAATGGTTGAGTGGTTGACTTGATTTCTTGATTACTTATAATTCAACTCTATTCTTCGTGTCCATGTGTCCACTGTCCACCACCTGCAACACTGTCTTATCACCCACTATTACACCACAGTTATATGAGCCACTTTAATACCAGTCACATAACCACAAATACCGTCTATACCAGCGTAGCCGCTTTTCAAGGGAAAGATTTTTTTTAAAAGAATACCAGCGTAGCAGCAGGAGGCTGCCTCTCTCGTATCCCTCCGTCGCAGGACATTCACTCCCATCTCCCCTCTTTTCCCATCGCCATTGTAACGCCATCATCAAGATGCAAACACCGCAACACAATAATAATTACAATATACTCAAGTCACAACTACTGTCAATTAGCTAGAAGTCAAGGGAAATGCACTTCCTCCCTCGACACTGGCGTCAATGAAACTGAGTTAGTATAACCAAGGTCCTTGGTATAACTTGGCAACTCAACTTACTTCCGTTGTTTCATCGGTAAGAGAATCCATGACATAGGTTGCACTCAATTTTTATTTCTGATTGAGTGACTTAATAACATTTGGTTTCATAATAAATACTATATTATAATTCCTGCAAGTCTTAATTATGTCCATATAATGAATGGCAAAGACACTTTATACCTTCTAGCCAATGTAAAATTTCAGCAGCAAAAACGAACGCAAGCAGTGTGCATTTGTAGAGCCGCACACCCAGCTCCATATTTTCAACAGTCTGCCCTCCCACTCCACCGTACGCGCTATGCTACATAATGATACAATTGATTATTGGGTGTGCAGTGCTTCTACAGAACACCTATAGTGCAAAATATTATAACAGGGCTAAAAATAATAAGAAAAATATCGTTTCCCACTTACTGCTGAATTTATTTATAACTATTTATAACTATTTATAACTATTTATAACTCTCTCTGGCTGAGGGTGTGCGGCGCACACCTATAGTCAGACTCGCCTTAAAATGTGGTTGGCGGGCGGAAATAGTAGGGAAATACCCTTTTACAGCCCTGCCACGTGTCTTTTAATCCGCATTGTAGAAATGTTTTAATGTAAGTAAAACCATGGCAGACATGATCAGGAAATATGCATACACGTTTATTCATAGTATTATAATGTATGAAGAAACAGTAAACTTATAATAGATAAGATATATATAAACATATAAAGAAACGTGGCATACATATTTTACAGTGGTGCTAATAAAAAGCAGTACCTATTAATGAATTTCCCTTTCGTTCTGGATAATGCATCTTATCACTCACGATGTTGCCGGATACACGATTCAGGCCTCATACATTTTTTAAATACGAAATTGATTTGAATTTGCGCGGCAAATCTCTACACGTGGCACACTGTAACATGGGTATTCCCCACGATGGCCACACCCCAGCTACATTTTAAGGTGAGTGACTTTTTTTTTTATAGCACGCCCTGAATATACGCCCCTGCATTACAGTAGAGGAGGAGGAGGAGGAGGAATATCACATCTGAGAGATGTGCCTCCATCTCCCCTACCCCTGGTTTTTTTTTTTTTTCTCTCTCTCTCTCTCTCTCTCTCTCTCTCTCCCCCATTGGTTAGGTTAGGTTAGATAACCTAACCCCAAATAGGTTAGGTTAGGTAACGAAACCTAACCTAACCTCCCCACCATACGTTAGGGTAGGTAACCTAACCTAACTAATGGGGGGAGGGGGAGGAAGGCAGTGAGAGAGAGCGGAAGAGAAAGTGGGGGTGGTAGAGATGGAGGTGAGATCGTCATTGGGAGGGAAGCAGAGAGGGAGGGATGGAGAGGAAGAGAAAAGAGAATCAGAATCAGAATCAGAATTTATTTCCATTTTACAATGGTTATTCTTTTAACAGAGAGGTCGGGGTGAGAGGAAGGCAGCGAGGGAATAGAATAGGGGGAGTGGGTGGGTGGGGAGGTGGGAGGGAGGAGGGAGAAAAAAGTGGGGGGGGGATTAGGAGGAGCATGGAGGCGAGCGGGAGGGAAGGAGTGGCGAGCGTAGCCAGCCAATCACGAGGCAGAGGCACGCCTACGTCACTGGCGAGGGCGGGGCGGATGAAAATGTGATGTAGATTTCGGAAATATGCACCCCGGTGAGGACTCTTAAGTCCTTCCTGCAGCACTTAGTAGACGAACAACAGGTGGGAATCCGGAAGCCAAAAGTATATAGGCCTAGAAAAGACATTCTTAGTCTGTATGACGACACTGAACTGATAAAAAGGTACAGACTGGACCGTGAAGGAATCATATATTGGTGAGTCACCAATATGATTCCTTCACGGTCCAGTCTGTACCTTTTTATCAGTTTTTTTTCCCTTGTGCATTCTTGGTCAAGACTCCCTTGCATGCAGAAAGATAATAATTGAAAAGGAAAATGAGGAAAGCCAAGATAAATGAATTATAATAGATTTTTGTAAAAATGCAGAATAAGACCTTCTGCCCTTTCTTTTTTCTCTCCTTCCTTACATACTATACATAGTGTACTCAACACATCTGTGAAGGTTTCAGGCGGGGAAACCATTATTTACCTCGCAAAACGTCTTTGAAGTTATGTTATGTTATGTTATGTTGGTTATGTTATGTTAAATTATGGTTAGGTTAAGGTTGTTAGGTTAGGTTATGGGTAGGTTCGGTTATATAAAATTCTTACATTTCATCTGCCAAATCCAGAAAAAAATCTAAGGTTGAGAACCCTAACTTTTGGGTAATAATATGTAAAAATCTTATATAACCGAACTTAACCTAACCATAATCTAACCGTAACCTAACTTAACAACCTTAACCTAACCATAACTTAACATAACATAACGTAACCTAACATAACTTCAAAGACGTTTTGCGAGATAAATAATGGTGACCCCCGCCTGAAACCTTCACAGATGTGTTGAGTACACTATGTATAGTATGTAGGGAAGGAGAGAAAAAAGAAAGGGCAGAAGGTCTTGTTCTGTATTTTTACTTAAATTTCAAAAGTTTTATTTAATCTATATGGCTTAATTCTATCCACACACACACACATACACATATATCCATACATACACACATCTCCAGTCATTGGAACAAAGAAGGGAAAGAGAAGACCTGATTACAGTGTAGTGATGGGAGGAATGGAGATATTATATAAAGAACGTACAATGTGGAGAACATAAGACATGAGAAGAACATCAGTATATAAGGAAGCTACCAAAGGCAAAAAGACTACTGCCCAACTTGAGGACCTTATTATATGAGATGCAGTGATGGTATTTGAAAGGCAACTAGATAGATTCTGGTGCATCCAAGAACAAAGGTACAATTACAGGGCACATATATCCATCACACGCATCTATAACATCGAATCATCGACCGTCAGGCGTCAAGTTAGTGATGACGGTGACGAGAGCTGAATCAGTCAATCAGCTGATGTAAACAAACCTTGCTCTGAGCAAAATCATAAAAATAACACATCTTGGTCTTCTTTTTCACTCTCAAAATTCTTGTGACCTTTCATTTAAGTATTTGGAATATAAAACTGATATTGGAATGAGATACCAGTGTCAGTTTTTCTATGTTCTCTTTTCGTCTCTTTTGCTCGATGTATTTTTCATACTTGTATCTTTCACCCCCGAATACTTTGCTCAGCGAGCCTTAAGCATAATCGTAAATTACACTTAAGGAATTTGCTCAGCCTAGTCCTCCAGCACAGCACTTAAGTCTAAGTCGTTCTGAATACTCAAGAATTTTCGTGAATACGGGTCCTGGCCTTTAAAATATTCTAACACACCAGGACCTTCCTCCAAAGGACAGGTCAACTCAACAGGATCTGATCCACTTACTCATCTGCTGCAACCTGCACTTTTGGGGCACTAGAGGCTGTGGCACCACAGCCTGCACGGACCCATCAAATTCCCAAGAAGAAGAGCCTTGAGCATAATCGTAAATTACACTTAAGGAATTTGCTCAGCATCAGCATCAGTGACTACGTGAGGTTATGTTACTATAATAATAATAATAATAATAATAATGAATATGAGGTGATGGTAACGGGAATAATGAAAGTATTTCCTGTATCTTATTTTTT
Organism: Metacarcinus magister; assembly: GCA_029783475.1. Taxonomy (NCBI): domain Eukaryota; kingdom Metazoa; phylum Arthropoda; class Malacostraca; order Decapoda; family Cancridae; genus Metacarcinus; species Metacarcinus magister. The sequence continues at coordinate 1,119,608 of JAPQNM010000027.1, forward strand.
TCTATATATATTTTTTTAATGTTTGATATTATAGTAATGATGAAAATAAGTCCAGATTCGTGTTCAGCATGACCTAAAACATTATTGTAACAATTTTCATGAGATTCGGAGGTGTTGAGTTTCCGCAGCGCACAGCAAGAGGACGTGAGGTTAGGTTAGCCGGCTTGCCACATAAATTATTAAATTTCTTATGTATTCAGAACGACTTAGACTTAAGGACTGTGCTGGATGACTCCGCTGAACAAATTTCTTAAGTGTAATTCACGATTATGCTCACCGCTCGCTGAGCAAAGAAATCGCGGGTGTAAGATACAAGTATGAAAATGTCATCGAGCAAAAGAGACGAAAAGAGAAAATAGAAAAACTGTATGTCATTCCAATTTCAGTTTCATATTCCAAATGCTTAAATAGAAGGTCATGCAAATTTTGAGAGTGAAAAAGAAGACCAAGATGTGTTATTTTTATGATTTTGCCTCCGACCATGTGAGTTTACTTTTGTTCTTGTTGATGTCACACCAACCAAACCGTATCGGATCTGAAATCGGAGCTATGGAGAACCACGCCACACCGAAAATAACTCCCAACTGGTCTAAGGATGAGGAGTTGTGGCTGCTGCAACTCATTAAAGAAAGGAAGAATGTAATCAAGGGCAAGTTTGGTCCAAATTTGACCATCAAACACAAGCGACAGGCGTGGGTGGAAGTGACAAAAAATCTCAATGCTGCATTCCCTCTAGTTCCCCGTAGTGCAGAGTAGGCAGAAAAGAAGTGGCATAATATCCTAACCAAGGGGAAGCGAGATCTTGCGGCCAGAAACAGACAATTCAATCAAACAGGTAAGATTTATTACTTTTGTATAAAATATTTGGGTAAATCTGCATAACTACTGCTCGGATGATATCGATATAAATATGAAGTCCTACATACTATATAATTATAGTGTACTCAACACATCTGTGAAGATTTCAGGCGGTGCTCGTTATTATCATCAAATATAGACCATAATATGGCTATCTGGAAAAAATGGGTGAAATATTCTTGGTCCTGTGTTTTTCTGTATTTATACAATTGAGCTGTCATACCCTGACTGACTGTGTGTGTGTGTGGCAGCTTATATTGGGCTCGCAGACCTGTGGACACCTGGAGTCAGATCACAGGTGAGGTGAGGTCAAGTTAATCTCGACCTCAGCCGCGGTCTCGAGGGAAGTCATTATAGGCTCTGGGTGTGTGTGCACCTGGTATGTAGGTGTGTTGTATGTGTGTTGTCACTACAGTATGTAGGACTTCATATTTGTATTGATATCATCCGAGCAGTAGTTATACAGATTTACCCGCTGATTTACACGTTAATAGAAAAAAAAAAATATTATCAAGGACTTAAGTAATAAACCCAATCACACCTAACTAAAAGTAACCCTATCCAACCAAACCCTATTCCTCTACGTTATGAAGTTTAGTGCAATTGTGGCATTTTTTAGCCTTCTAATAAACACTACCTGTATGTTCTTTTCAGGTGGTGGTCCTCCAGAAATGACTGATGGAGGAGTGATGACCGACGCCATTGAAGCTATCCTGGGGAAGGAAAATGTGTGCATCGGTGGAGTACCGATTAGTGGCCCCAGTGATGCAGCTGATGTTTTGTTAAAAAAATTTGACGGGTATTTAAGATCTCTGCATTTATCATGTATATTTATTTTTATGGAAATATTTTCTCTACGGTTTTTTATGCAGTTTGAAATATAACGTTAGTTTTCCTTGAAAATTACTTATCGGGTTTCTTTAGACATCAAACGATAACAAAAAGAATAAGTTTCAAGGAAAATACAAGGCATGTTTAAATAAAACAACTGTTACATTCCATCGCAGAATGGATTATGAAGTAACGCTGGAGGTGCCGGACGATGCCACCACCATGTGCTCAGTGCCTGTGGTAACACCAGTAGACACTGCTGCTGCCGTATTTACTGTGCACATTCCTCAGGAATTGGCTCCAGCAGTAGGTGTACAAAATGGCATTCCTCCCGAGTCATCCATGGAACGAGTGCTGGGAACCTTGATGAGCAGTGAGCATCATAGAAGGGAAGTGAGCGAGCTGGTCTCACAAATGAAGGAAACGGACAAGACAAAGATGGCTGGATGGCAAGCCTTTAAAGCATATTTTTCTAATTTGGAGAAGAGTCTTAATTGATTTTGATTACTGGCCTGATTTTTTTTATTATGATTTGATTAGGATTATTTTTTTCTTTTTTTTATGTACCCATAGCTACCCATAACTTACCATTAGTGATAGTTAAAAGGGAAAGGAGTCAATAATCACGGTAGAAGTAAACCATATTCATTAAATAAAACTGAAAATGTATTATAATTCTATTTATGTCGGCTTTCCCCATTTTCTTTTTCAATTACGTATTTTTCTACATGCAAGGGAGTCTTGACCATGAATGAAAGAGAAAAAAGCCCTTAAACAAACATCCTCATGTTTTGACAGGTAAACTTGCAGGTTGATGACTGCTGTACCCCTCACACTAAATGTTGGCTAGAGGGCTCTGGATTGTTGTGGCTGCATTAAGTTTCTGGGCTGTGGAAATGAAAGCGATTTACCGTATACGTCAAATTTCATATCTAACAATGAAGTAAATATTTTGTAAAATATTGTGCAGGTTCGATACTGGCTTATGGTAGAGCTATAGGGTTTAAGCAGGCTTGGGTGGATTCCTAAATAACTTTTGTAATAATGAGCTTATTTTCTAGTACAATATTTTATCAGTAAAGTACAGAACTTGATCATCTGTAATGCTAAATTTACACTGTGTTAGGAAAACTAAGCATTCCATTATAATAATGCAGAGGCTTAACTTTTTTCTACCTTTGTGAGGAACAAAGCTACACAAACTATTTGTTAATTAGTACAAATTCTCAATCTGAATACTTACTTGAAGTGAAGGTTAGCTATGTAATCTCTGAATCGGAGACCTACTCCAGCCTGTTGAGGCTGCACTGGCTGGTCATGACTAATGTCGTTTTGTCCACCTTGAGTTAGTCTTGAGTTAGGTAATCCCTAAAAAGCGAGTGTCGCTGTCCTGCGATGTATGTAGAACTTGTCTTCTACAGGCACTTCAGGGTAGGTGGTACTGTTGATTGGCGGATGGCTGGTAGTGCTGCCTTCCGGAATTCCTGCAAGTTGCTTGCTGTGACTGCTTCCTGGGGTAATTTGTTCCACAAGTGTACAGCACGGGGGAACATGCTGTACAGGTAAGGGTCAACCCGTGTACTGGGTTGCCTGTACAAGTGGTGGTCAGGGTTGCTTGCTCCAGCAGGTGTTTTTCTTATGATTTCTGGAGGCATTGGGATGTTTACAGTACCACTATGGATGCGGTAAAACATCTCCGCTTGGTGGAAACAGCGTCTGGTTTGGAGTGTGTCCCATCCCAGTGTGGTGATCATTTGGGTCACACTTGCCTCCCTGCTGTAGTTATGTGTCACGAAATGAGCTACTTGCCGCTGAACACTTTCAATTATTTTGATATTTCTTTGGGTGTGAGGATTCCATGCACTGGAAGCGTACTCTAGTTGAGGTCTTACTAGGGCTGTATAGGCTGCTTCCTTCACTTCTTTGCTGCACGCACCCAGAGTCCTGCGGACAAGGCCTAAGGATTTGGCTGCTTTTGCCCTGACCTGTTCTGAGTGGTTGTTCCAGCTCATGTCCTCCGTGATGGTCACACCCAAATATTTGCAGCTGCTCTCTTTAGTCAGAGCCTTCCCGTTGACGGAAAAAGTATTTTCCTTTAGGCTAATACACATGTGGGAACTCTTTTGGATGCAACATTTCTTGATCTCTTTGCGTGTGAATACAACGGTATATCACGCTGTCATCCGCAAAGAGTCTCATCTTGGAGGTCACCTCTTCATTGATGTCATTTATGTATAGCAGGAATAAGATTGGGCCCAGGACGGAGCCTTGTGGAACTCCTGAGAAGACATCTGATGGAGATGATCGTGTTCCATTTACAGACACTTCTTGGGAGCGACCACACAGGAAACCCTGTATCCATCCTTTTGTCTTGCTTCGAGTGCCATAATGGTCAATCTTATACAGCAACTTTTGATGGGCCACTTTGTCAAATGCCTTATTGAAGTCAAGGAATATAACATCAGTTTGGCATTTCTGATTGATGCCCAGGGACCAGTCATGGATTGCTTTCATGAGTTGGGTCTCACAAGACAATTTCTCACGGAAACCATGCTGTTCAATTATTAGAGTGTTGTTGCCTGCCAGGTGTTTTGCCATGTGGCTGAGGACAATGTGTTCCATGATCTTACAGCATATACATGTTAGCGATATTGGCCGGTAGTTGGAAGGGTCACATTTCTTCCCTTTCTTATGTATAGCAACTACTCTGGCCTTCAACCAGTCTCCAGGAAGGCTTCCAGTGTTATATGATTCTTGCATAATATGAGTCAGCATTGGTCCACATTTCTCAGCATACTCCTTCAACATCCTTGCTGGTATTTCATCTGGTCCACTTGATTTATTTACGTTGAGTTTCCTTAGTTGTTCCACTACTCCGTTTTCACTGATGGTTAGGTCTTGGATGGATGGATATGGTGATGGACCTTTGTTTGGAGGAGTGGAAACTAGATTTTCTTTTGTGAACACTGATGAGAAGTGCTTGTTAAGTGCCTCTGCTTTCTTTTGGTCACTCACATATAGTTTTTCACCATCTCCCAGAGTTGGGATACCCAGTGATTCTCGTTTCTGTGATCTCACGTATGACCAAAATTTCTTTGTATCTTTCTGTAAACTATCACCAATCACTTCATTCATGTATTCATTGTAAGCTTTCTCCATCATACGTTGTATTTAATTTCTTTTAGTTTTATACTTTTCCCAGTCTTGTGGAGATTTTGTTGCTCTAGCACTTTTGTACAGTTTGTTGCGTTTGTTCATTTCCCTTTGAATTTTTCTGGTAATATACGGATAACTGGGTTTCCCACTTGATGTTTGTGAAGGGAGCAATGACATGGCATTAGTAACTGTCTCAGTGAAGAATTTCCAGTTTTCATCAACTGACCGTTCATTTGGTGAGTTGCAAAAGTACTTTTGTGTTGCATTCTGAAAAATTTCACTTATTCTAATCTTGTCTGCTCGGTCATACTTGTATATAATTCTTGGTGGTTTCTTGTGAGTCCTCGGGGTCATGTTGATATTGAAGAGGACTAAGCTATGGTCACTAATGCCTGGCTTTACTTGCACGTTTTCAATAATTTCTGTATTTGTTGTCATCACCAAGTCCAGAATATTACCTGACTCTGGACGAGTTATTTCCTTGGTTAATTGAGCCATGCCATGTTCATTAAGAAGATTAATAAACTTGTTATGTTGTGATTATGTCCTTACATTTGTTGTAGTAATTGTTTCCCAGTTAATGTCCGGAAAGTTACAGTCACCTGCTAACACTATATTTGGTAACCTTGGGTTACGTGTCAGCAGTTTGTTAATACTGTCCTGTAAGTGTTCCAAGGCATCATTTGTAGCACTTGGTGGCCTATAGTAGCTGCCAATGTATAAACATCCATGGTTTGTGAATTCTATTGAGGCCCAACACACTTCAGCATTTGAATCAAGCTCTTACCTCTCTATGGCAATGATACCACTTTTTATGGCTAGAAATACTCCTCCACCATTTCCTGTGCGGTCTTTCCTATAGACTACATATTCATCAGAAAAAATTGAGTATGTAGGAGTACCTTCATCTAGTTTAGATTCGCACCCAAAAATAATGTCTGGGTTATGTTGTTTAACAGCTGCTTGGAATTTAATTTTGCTGTTGTTGCCTTTCAGACCATTACAGTTTATTTGCATTGCTAGCAGCTTGTTCGTCCCTGATCGAACTGAGGCCTGGTTGTGTTTCTTTACACGAGTAAGGCCCTTTGAAGTTTTTGTGTGGTCTGTTGTGATTATTGATGTTGCATTTGCAAAGGAGGTCGAATTGGTCCCTGTAGTTGGATTGAGTGGATGGGGTGGAGTTGCTGCTGCTGTTGGTGGTGGTGGTGTTGTGGGAGGTGATGTATTTGGTGTTGTTGTTGGGGAGGTTGTTGAACTAGGTACTGCTGATGAGGTACTTGAGGCTGATGGACGAGGTGTTGAAGAATTTTGTTTATTTGCTGTGGGAAACCATCTAGCCGCTGGCTTAACATGTCTTGATCTAAAAAAAAGGCTAGTTTTGTCGGGTGCTTCCCGATTTGTATGCGTTAAATTGGACTTTACTTCATTTGCATTTATGTTGTTTTGATCATTGTCTCTGTCAACTTTTCTGCGCATTGTACCTTGAAGGTGAGTGTACCGACACACCGGTTTGTCACACCGTCCCTCTGACATTGATTGGTGACAAAGTTGTGGATGGTAATGCGAGCAATTCTTTCCTAATTTACAGCCTTTTTCTCCCTTAAGGCCATATTTCAGCAGCCTGGGACATGGCTTTGGGTGGGCAAATCTGCAGCCCTTTCCACTTGTGCTATATCTGCAACAGTTTTTGCGATAGTACCTACACACTATCGTCTGAACTAGTTTAGTATTTTTATTTTTATTTGTGTTGTCCTCCCTAGTAGTCCTTTCCTCACCTCCATCTTGGTAGTTGGGTACATTACTTTCCATGTGTGTTTCTGCTATACTAGCACTTATTTGTACCTGGTTTGTTGAACTGAGTTGACTGAAGTTTATGTTTTCAGGGGAGTCTCCCAGAACAAAATTTGATTCTGCATCTACCTGTGTAGCTCTAGGTCCTGGGGATGTAGGGTCAGGACTCTGGGTATCTATGGGTGATTTGTTACCCTTCAATGCTTCAGCATAACTCGGAATATTACCCTCGCTATAAGTCCTCCATATTTTACGTGGCTTTGCTAGAGATCCTGTTCTTTTGAGTCTTACTTCCTGGCGTGTCCTAACTGCTTCTGCCTCCAAGAACCACTCCTCGTCTTCCTCGTCATTGAACCTCTCCAGGCAACATTTAGCTCATGTGAATCTCCTGTGAGTCTTGGCAAAACACAGGAGTTGATAGGTTGGGAGGCCACTGCAGTAGTAGTGAGTCCAATTTTTGCAGTCATCACACCTGATGGTGTAATCTGTTTCTCCATCAACACCACATGTGTAGCATGCCTGGGGGTTGTTGTTGTTGTTGTTGTTGGTGTTTGGGTCGGCCATTTTGGGGATGGTAACTGGGTCACTTGCATATAGTTGCTTATTTCACGGTATTTGAAGTACCCACAGTTACTTCACTAATCACAAATCGATCCTGGGGTGCTTATATTCAATTTAATGTTACTGTATAGCCGATGTAGGCATTTTAAGTCCGAAAAAACGCGATTTGACCCGGAAGTGACCTAAGGTGACCTCTCCACTGTAACAGCGACTGGGTCATCCACTACTGGCTCATCTTGCACAGCTGGATCCAAATTCCTTTCCTTGCACAAGTTATGAAGTCCAGTACAGGCCATTATGATCTTGCAAGTTTTCTGTGGGCTGACTCGGACTTCCCCGTGGAGAACTTGAAACCTGCGCTTCCACTGGCCTATACCCCTTTCAACCACACACCTGGTCCGTTTGTGTGCCCTGCAAGCATGATATGCACAACATTAATCAAAGCAAAGACTGCACTATTAAACAATAATTAACTACATGGCACAATATGTAGGGGTTTCTTGAGCCCACATTGTGCAGCAAGTAAAATGTAGAGGGAGAGTCCACCGGTAGAATCAAACGCCATTAGTTACCTTTGGCCTCTAATTTATTAAAGGAAACTTACATCTTAAGTGAACGAAATAACAACACATACATGACTTGAAATACCCACCAATAGAAACAATAAACATTACCACCTATTAATGCAACCTATCAAAGCATATTTCTATCCTTAGTCACTTCCAATATAAGCAATAGGAGGGTATAATCAAATCACTGAAATATTACTGGAACTTAGGGAGTATAAAGAAAACGGTAGTGCAGTGACATTTACAGGATAACTAATAAAGAAACTAAACTTAAGTGAATAAACACAAAACACCGTTCTAAATCCAACACAATATCTACCAAGGAGCATGAGTACTATGTATATAACGTGTGGTCCCCTCTAGTTTAGGAAAACCCTGAATTAGTATAAGGCTGAAGTAAAGGTTGAACGGTATTAAATAAGTACTATATAGGTTTAATGTGTGGCCAAAAAATCAACCTGTTAAGTGTTACCTAAGGGCGTGCTGTAATAACTTTTTTTAAAAATTTTCTTTTATATACATTATCATTACTAATGCATCATAAAACTATAACATCAGTTCAGAGGGGAGTTATGGGGAAGAAGCTTTTCTCCATTTCATCACGAAATTTTTATTTAGGTTAAGGTATTTTGGGTTAGATGAGCCAGTATTTGGATTGGATTACTAATATCCAAAATTAACCTAATCTTCAACTAACCTACACCTCCCCCCCATGCATTAGTAATGATAATGTAAAAAAAATAATAAAAAAGCAAATAACTATGGCACGCCCTTACTGGTAAGGTTTACCATCAAGGCATTCCTGCTCTGATCATACATTAACATGTTTAACATTTGTTAAATTGGGTAGGTTAGGTTAGGTTATATACATGATACTAACCTGTTGTAGGCTTCCTGTACTACAGTGTGTGGCTGGAGGTATGGAGTCAGTAGGCAACGTTGACCTGGATAGCCACTATCTCCCAGAAGATAACAGCCAGCAGGTATACGTCCCCTTTCGAATAGTACTTTCAGGCTGCACTCACTCCATATCCTAGCATCATGGGTAGATCCGAGCCACTTTGCTACCACATCCAATATTCGGTATTTAGCATCAAATATTACTTGTGTGTTGATGCTATGATAGTTCTTGCGATTAACGTATTCAGCCTCGTATTCCCTGGGAGAAACTAGTCTTATATGAGTACCGTCTATGGCTCCCACTACTCCCGGAAGCATATTTCCGAAATCTACATCACATTTTCATCCGCCCCGCCCCCGCCCAAGTGACGTAGGTGTGACTGTCTCGTGATTGGCTAGTACTCTCGGCTCTTCCCGCCATCCCTCCCCCCCCTTCTTTCTCTCCAGCTCGTCCTCCATGCGCCCCTCATCCCCCCGCTTTTTCTCTCCCGTGCCTCACTGCCTCCCTCCCCCCTCCATCCAACTCCCCCCCCACTCGTATTCTCTCTCCCTCGCGCTGCCTTCTTCACACACACACACACACACACTATCGAGAGAGAGAGAGAGAGAGAGAGAGAGAGAGAGAGAGAGAGAGAGAGAGAGAGAGAGAGAGAGAGAGAGAGGAAAATTCTTCAAGGTCACTGGACACTCACACATACATACACACACACTATCTATCTACCTTATCGGGCTATTTCAACAACTTTTTTTTTCTTCTATCACTATTTGTTACATAACGGTAGGAATCAGCAAAGTTTGCAGAACTTGAATCAATGATTGAAAATACAAAGCATGTAAAAATAAGGTAGTTACAGCGAGTTTAATTAGTTTAATCTTCTTGTCCTTAGATTATCGTATTATAGGCACATTCACACTGCAATCAATTTATGCTCATGATATGCATCAATGTATACCAATGACGATGGTCGGCTCAGTTTTCCTTAGTGATTTCTGGTAGGATGGTGATATTGGATAAGGTTACAACATTTGGAGTCACCAATTTTTTCCCGCGATCGACACTATACTCTTCTCTCTCTCTCTCTCTCTCTCTCTCTCTCTCTCTCTCTCTCTCTCTCTCTCTCTCTCGATAGTGTGTGTGTGTGTGTGTGTATGCGTGCGTGTGAACCAGTGATCTTGAAGAATTTTTTTTTTTCTCTCTCTCTCTCTTGATAAATAGATGATAGATAGTGTGTGTGTGTGTGTGTGTGTGTGTGTGTGTGTGTGTGTGTGTGTGTGTGTGTGTGTGTGTGTGTGTGTTTGATCCAGTGACCTTGAAGAATTTTCTT
>JAPQNM010000027.1:1132098-1174598 GCA_029783475.1 Metacarcinus magister
TGCAGTTATTAGTGGAGGAGCCGGTACTACTCCCACGGCAGTGCGTTTTTCTCCCACAAGATCCAGCTCTCGTTCATCCACCATCGAACAAGCTCAGACTAACGGCAATGGTATTATCAGGGAATCATTTGAAAGTCAGGGAATTTCGTCAGAAGCTGCAGAATTTTTATTTGAATCATGGTGAAATGGGACACAACAACAATATGGGCCTCATATCAAAAGGTGGTTGTTATTTTGCATCAATGGGGGATTTGACCCATTTCAGCCACCTGTGAATATACTCCTGGAATTTTTATATAATGAATTTGAGTGTCAAAGGGAGACAGTATAATTCCATGAATTTAATGAGGTCAGCAATATCAACTATCGCAATTATTGATGGCAAACCCGCAGGACAACATCTACTGGTGTGCAGATTTTTGAAAGCAGTTTTTCACGTGAAGCCTGCTCTCCCTCGTTATAACATTACATGGGACCCTCAAGTGGTATTAAAATATATTGTGGACTTAGGACCAAACAAGAGACTTAATATTATTCAATTATCAAGGAAATTGATTATGTTAATGCTGCTTCAATCTGGACAACGTGGTCAAACTCTTCATTTGTTAAATGTCAGAAATATGTTTTTTACACCATCGAAAGTTACCTTTACATTAGGAGCCCCTTTAAAACTTCAGGGCCGAGGAGTCATTTGTCGCAAATTATTTTTAAAGCTTACACCCCAGATAGAAGACTATGTGTGCACACAACACTTGTAAGTTACTTGGAGAGAACATTAGATGCAAAAGGGAAAGAAACATCGTTGTTCTTAACAACTAAACCTGCGGGGAAAGCAGCATCAAAGGACACCTTGAGACGCTGGACAGAGGACCTCATGGCTAGTGCTGGTGTTGATCTATCCATTTTCTCTTCTCATTCTACCAGGTCTGCCTCATCCAGCAAAGCAGCTAGATATCTTCCTCTGTCAACCATTGTGAGGTCTATAGGATGGTCCAAGGAATCCAAGTTCACTACTTATTATTATAAACCTATCCAGAACACTCGGTTTGCTGATTCTGTACTAGCTAATCCAGAGTAATTTCATTACAATGTCACTTTGTTTGTATATGTTTATAATAGGATTCTGAAGATTTAGGAATTTCTCCTTTGAATTTCCTCTGTTGAGTCATGGGATGCTCTCTAGTTTATAGTTTATGCTGTACCAGTTGGCATTACGCCTCGCCTTTTAATGTAAAGGCATACGGCTTGCACGTTTCTTTTGTATAAGGTTTGGGTGTTTAATTTGTATTCCGGGTCATAAAATCCTGTCGGTTTATAGTGTCCTTTGCTACCCACGTATGGAGTAGTTTTGAGCAACTACTCTGAAGCTCTCATTGGTTGCCAAGTACGCAGTCAAATTAGTGAAGTGAAATTATGAGATTAAACGAATACTTACCAAGTATGAAGGTTGATCATAATTTCACGAGTATTTGACTGCATCACTTAGGCAATAAATGCCCACCCTTCCCTTCCCGTCATGTTACAAATATTTACACTTAGTGTTTGGGATTCTTCACAATCCTATACTGGTTGGCTCAAAACTACACTCTAAAGACTGATGCGTGGCGCTACGCGGGACATCTAATTTTTTGCCTAAGTGACGCAGTCAAATACTCGTGAAATTATGATCAACCTTCATACTTGGTAAGTACTCGTTTAATCTCATAATTATTTTTGTGTTGCAGGTAGAGAAGAAGAGTCTTTGACATGACCTCCTCCCCAATGTGTGTGTTGCAAGTGTGTTATGGCACTAAAACCACACACAGCTTCGAAGAGGTGAGTGCCAATGTGTATGTGTGTGTGTGTGTGTGCGCGTGTGTGTGTGTAATTCACCACGGTCTTGCGGATCACGCGCTGGACTCGTGATCGCCAGCTTTTACCCTCCCGGAGAGAGCTTACAGCTCATTATAGCCCAATCTATGGGTAAGGCTGTGACCTTTCATACACCACACACCCCATCCTCTTGCTCAAGGTAACTGCTTGGTCATCAGTGAAACTTTGCACTGTGAGCGAGGCGTGTACTTGAGTGCCGAGTGACAGGCCGAGATGTTACCACCGAGCTACCAAGCAGTGTGTGTGTGTGTGTGTGTGTGTATAGCTCGGTGCCACTGTGTGTGTGTGTGTGTGTGTAGCTTGGTGGCACCAGTTCAGGTTCATAACACACACACACTGAACGATATCGGTTAAGCGCGATTCCCACCATAGTGCAAGGGATCAATTCCTAAACCCATGTCTGTCCTAGAGTTAATTTTTTACTTTTGTGTGTGTGTGTGTGTGTGTGTGTGTGTGTGTGTGTGTGTGTGTGTGTGTGTGTGTGTGTGTGTGTGTGTGTGTGTGAGTGCGTGCGTGTGTTTGGCAAGTTTTTGTTCTCATGTCACCCTCTCCCCAATGTATATTTTCAGTCGCAAGACTGCCTATTCAATAAACCGTTTATTATTATCATTATTATTATTATTGCACCTTTCAAACATCAAAATCCTCACTAACTCAGGCCTGTTGCAACAGGGCAAGCAAACCAAGCAATTGCCTGGGGCCCCGAGCTGGCTTGGGGCCCCAGGCAACGACTGGAACAGCTTTCCATTGTTTTGAGAATTGTCAATTACGGAACATTTTTTTGTATTTATAGATGTTGAAGACACATCTGGTAAGGGCCTGACTGAAGTCCTGCTTCACCACCTGCACAAACACAGCCTCACCATCAATTTTATGACAACGGCACCAATGTGATGGGCCAAAAGCAGGGTGTTGAGGCAAGAATTTTGCAATTGAATAACAAAGCATTGTGCATTCCATGCAGCAGTCATACGCTTTATCTGGTTGTGGCAGATGGTGCCAAGTCCTTAGTACTGTCCATCTCCTTCTTTGGTGTGTTGCAAAGACTCTATAACTTATTCAGTTGTGTGCAATGGTGGGCAGTTCTAAAGGAACATGTAAAGCAGCTCACTTTAAAACCTTTGTCAGCAACAAGATGGGAGGCTCAGATTGAGTGTGTGAAGGTGGTGCAATACCAGTTACCAGAGATCCTGGAAGCATTGTCTTCACTCCAGACGTATGCTATAGAGAAGGGGGACTCAGAGACCATGTCATCTGCCAAAAGCTTACATGGTGAGTTGAAGACCTGGTCTTTTCTGCTTTGCACAATGACCTGCTACAATGTTTTGTACCAGGTCAATCGTGTCAGCAAGCTGTTACAAAGTCCAAATGTTTCCATGGAAACACTTAGAGCAGAAACAGAAGGAGTAAGAGAGTACCTTGAAAAGTTCAGGGAAAACGGGCTTGTTTCCTGCCAAACCGATGCAACAGACATTGCAGAAAATCTGGATGTGGAAATGAACCATCCTGAAAAAAGGCAGCGTAAAAAGACAAGACACTTTCTATATGAAGGTACAGAGGAAACTCAGTCCACTCCAGATGAGACTTTCAGAAGAGACTTCTTTCTGCCCTTGGTTGACACAGCCCTCAGAAGCCTGGATGACGGGTTTTCAAGATTGAAAGGTGTTAATGACCTTTATGACTTTCTCTTCTCAAAGGATAACATGAAGCAGACAATAAAGAATGGAAAGCTTTATGAGCGATGCAACAAATTGGAACAAACCCTCCATGACATTGATGCAGATGACTTGGCACTTGAGATCAATTCATCTTTCAACACTTTTCCAGACCATGTAGCCAACTGCCCATTGGACATGCTTAATTACATATACAGTGAGAAGCTGCACAGAAGCTCTGAATCCTACATGTAGGTACATACATTTCAAACAAAACCACGGGAACCCTTTGGTGTTTTAGGTGCTCCATTAAACATGCACTCAAGTTGTTAAAAGTCCCTGTGGAAATTATTTTTAAGTATACATACCCCTCTTGCCCTTTAACTTCAAGATCCTATATGTTTTCCAGTTCGGGTTTGGAATGGATGCTTGTTTTATTTTCTCTAGGGAGGAAGCCCACCGACACTGCAGTTGCCTATCTGCTTTGAATATCCATCCCTCTGGCACTACAGATAACTTCCCACCAGGGAATTCACAGATATAAAATTGCTGCTGAAATTTCAAAAATTATACATATATAAAAAGATAATATTTATTACATTATAATACATTGTAAGCAATATATAATAGTCATAGAATCCAACTTGTAGAATGTAATGCTGTAGTATTTTTACTTTGATATTGGCATTGCCATTAAATTATGTAGCTGTTGTTAATAACAATTACTTTTTAGTGTTATTTATTGAGACTACTTAATACATACATACATATATTATATGTGTGTATATATCACGCATGATTTGAAAACTCACTAATGTAGTACTAAAACATCATGCAGACTTTATATAGTACTAACAGATCATGCAAACTTTAAAGTTAGAAAGTAGCCGGACTAGACTGCAAATATCAACGATACTTACTCACGAGAAATGCATTAGTTGCACAATAACTGCTGTGTTTGTCTGGTCCTTGTCAAACAAAGAAAGAGGAATAAATATGGCATAGCTGTCAAGGTCAGAAGAGTCACAATACTTCATATCCGAGTTTGTTTTCTTAATTTTATGTATTCCTAGTATCCTCGAACCACAAGGTGAGGAGTAAAACTTTTTTGTTCCTTCGTACACCTCACACAATACTTGCTGACTTGACTGATTTACTTCATGCACGCTACAAAACTTTACACTTTTCATTTTGTAGCAGAAGCCTCTTTTTGGAAGGATTTGGGGTTTTTTCCTGACTGCTTGTAAGAGGTACAGTTTGCTCCATTTCAGCCAATCTGTGAGCTACTTGAACAGTAGGGTTGCTTGTTCCTCTAACACACCTTTTGATTTTGGACATATTATTTAAAAAAACGTAAGCTGTGCAGTTTTCTAAGCATTTGTACCTTTCTGCAATATCAGCAATGTGGGACAAGCAATGTACATTATACGTTATGAGCTTATCTCCATATATTTTCCTTGAAGTTTCAATGAATTGCAGCAAAACCTGTGTGCATTTACTTTATGCTCAGCAACAAGCTTTGCATTATAAAGTATACACACCGCAACACTGAGGCACATGAAATGCTTATACATATTACTGTTTAAGATGTACTTTAACACAATAGGTCCTGTATACATGAGGAAAGTTTAAAATTCTGTTGCCTTCCACATCTTAACTTCCTCCAGTCCTCTGGGTTTCCTGTTGAATGTTGGTGGCAGAAATGTTCTCATGGAACGCAGGTATGTACTAATAATATTTATCTGTCCCGCTGACAATCTTGTTTTAAGAGGTCCTTCTGTCCACATTAATATAAGTTTTTTTTGTTATCCCAAGATCAATGGCGTGCATAGGATCTATGGGGAAATTTTGGATCATATCAATATCCAATTCCTCCAATGGGCTGTAGCATTTGTGATGTTTGGGATTCTGTCTTTCTCGAAAGCTTGTGTCTGTTCTCTGATTTCCAACATACAAAAACATCATCCTTCCATCATAGTCTCCACGAACATCACAGTAATCACACCCGTACCTCCCATTGAACTGCACAGTTCCTTTCACCAAGGCCTTTGCTGTGGCATCACATACAAAGTAACTGAGCACCACTGGTTGGGTTGAGTGATCCTTAATAATCACACCTCCTTCGAGAACACATTTCAGTTAATTTACAAAATTCTGCAAAAAATCCAAGTTTTGTGGTTTTAGCTTAGCATAATACAAAGCAACTATGAATGGTTTCAGTGGTTGAACATTACTGATGGCACATTGGATGGGCCAGAGATGTACTTTTTGACTTGAATAGTGGCAGGCCATCAATATTAGTGGCAAGTTTTGGGGAGGCGGTGGTGCAGTGGTCAGTGTTCGGGCATGGGAGCCTAGGATTCCGGATTCGAATCCCCGATATCCGCTGACCACTTTTCAATATTTGATATCACCGCCGAGTGGCCAAAGACTACCCAAATTGCTGCCATACTGTCCTCAGACGGGACTTACAACGTTAATATGCATATGAGGCTGTAGCAGTAATAAGCCTCACTCGTTCTCAACATATTCACGAGAGAACTTAATCATTCGAGGCGTCACTATAAAACCCCTACACCAAATAACAGGCGTGGCAAGTCCATCTGTGCCTCCATATGCCTACTGGTGCCAACGGTTAATGATATCCCACTGAGTTCACACACACGTGATTTTATGGATTTTAGAGCATTTACAATCCCTTTAGCAAGCCCAAGATATATGTATTCACCACCTGATTTGCTCTGTACATTCACACTGCAAGGTGTCCGAAGGAGTGTAGTAGCTTGTGCGGGAAGAGGCAGGCCGTGCTTTCTCAATATTGTTAACAATTTGGTGACTGTGTTATGAGGTACATTTCCCGACACTGCCCATTCTACAATATTTTGTTTCAAAGTCTCATGATCAGTCTCATTTCCACAGCTGATTTTCTCATCAGAGAAATAACCATTTGACTGTGTTTCACAAACATCAACTGAATTCCAAGCTTCACTATCTGCCCATTCTAAATCATTATCAAATGCACAGTGGCGTAACTAGGAGAGGAAAGGCTCATGGTTTATTATTACTGTGGGCCCCCTAGCCCTCAATATATATATATATATATATATATATATATATATATATATATATATATATATATATATATAAATATATATATTTATAAATATATATATATATATATATATATATATATATATATATATATATATATATATATATATATATACATTTTTTTATATTGAAACCTACGGAATGTGACTAATCCCGTCATAGGCCCCTACATGCCTTTTGGGCCTGGTGGGGCCCTAGGTGGCTGAGGCCCGTGGCATTTTGCCACTAAGGCCACCCTATTATTACGCCTCTGCAAATGCACTTACTTCTCCTGCAGATACATAAAAGTCAGAACATGATTCACTTCCAGTTTCACTATTAAATGACTCTTGTAAATCAGTATCACCTGTAGGGATGATAGAGAAGTTTCCTTGTGCAGCTGCTGCAGCAGTGTCCTGGTCAACAAGCATTGCCTGTATATGATTCAATAATTTTTTTGTACTTCAACGTGCATGTTGTCGAGTTGTTTTCCTCTATTTTGCAAACAAAGAAAACTATAGTTAGTGAATCATGCACTGAGAAAAAGTTCATGCATTCAATGTGCTGGACTGAGAACTTGATAATTATAAATCACTGGAGCCTCTGTTACTGAATGTATATAGCTTGTATATATCAGGCATGACCCCACCTCCCTGCCAAGAAAAATGTCCTAGGCCTAGACCTGTAAATTAGTAATATGACTGTGTGTATGTGTGTGTGTGTGTGTGTGTGTGTGTGTGTGTGTGTGTGTGTGTACATAAGTGAGTGTGTATGTATAAACAATCCCCCTTACTGGCTGGCTTGCTGGTTACAGGCCTGTATAGTATACACATGCCTAGCTGTGGCATGATTGTAGAATATAAATGACAGTTACTTATACATGCTAAAAATTGCACGATATGTAGGCCTTATATATTATGAAATAGGTCCCAATAAACATGCAGTAAATCATGCGTGTTAGGTCTACTGTAACAGCAAACTGATTGGGTTGTTTCTGCAATGCTTGGATAGCAAACATTAGTCTGTAAATTCATTCATATTCTAGCTGAAACTGTGTTAATGCTTTAGTAACTGTATTTAATTATCAAACAAACTCTTAAATGTATACATAATTTCCATTCTTCTGCATGCCCATGCATTGCAAAACTTAACATAATGAACACTACTAATTAGGAACAGAGAGAGAGAGAGAGAGAGAGAGAGAGAGAGAGAGAGAGAGAGAGAGAGAGAGAGAGAGAGAGAGAGAGAGAGAGAGAGAGAGAGAGAGAGAGAGAGAGAGAGAGAGAGAGAGAGAGAGAGTTAGAGAGAGAGAGATAGAGAGAGAGAGAGAGAGAGAGAGAGAGAGAGAGAGAGAGAGAGAGAGAGAGAGAGAGAGAGAGAGAGAGAGAGAGTGTGTGTGTGTGTGTGTGTGTGTGTGTGTGTGTGTGTGTGAGCCAGATGCCTGTATTCCAGTCGCCTAGATCATTATGCAATAGTTGATGTTTTTCAATTTCATAGTGAATCGGCGTCAAAATTTAGATAAATTCACTTTGCAAACGTGTAGATCTACTGCACATATACTGGCTATTGTCATGAGTAGCCTACCCAGTAAGCCGCATAACCTACTATAGGCTTATAGATCTAATTAGTAGATCTATAGGGAGCTCTTAAGGGAGGTAAAGGAGAGTGGTAGGAGGTGTATAAGTGTCAGGGGTGCTCCCTAGACAGGGGGTGAGAGGCTGGTGGTTCTCACATGCCCTTGGCCTGAACCAGAGGTTGATGAGGATGTGTGGGGAGGATGGGGTAGGTTTTATGGATGAGTGGAGCAGGTTCTATGGGCGACAGGAGCTGTATGCCAGGGATGGTGTACACTTCAGTAGGAAGGGGGTGCAGGAGCTTAGTGAGTGTCTTGAGAGAGCAGTTTGGCAGTCCAGTCAAGGAAACTAAATATTAATAGAGGTAAGGGTAATAGTGACAAAGGACGAGGTAAAGAGAGGGAGGTACATGAACTTAGTGTCTTTTATACAAACAGTAGAAGTGTTATAAATAAGATAGACACACTTAGAGGTATCGCATGTGTAGAAGAGTTAGATATTATAGGTATTACAGAAACTTGGTTAGATATTGCAGGCAAACATATCTTACCTGAAGTAGGAATAGATGGGTACACTTTTTTTCACAAGAATAGGGAAGGTAGGAGAGGGGGAGGTGTAGCACTGTGGATTATATATAGGCCTCCGGATTTAGACGAAGCAGCTAGTGCACCCCTGATGCAGGAGCTTGCAAGGGCAAGGGCATCTAGGTATAATAATGTGTGCATTATGGGGGACTTTAATTATAGGAGAATAGACTAGGATAGTATGACAGGAGATGGGAGCTCAAAGGAATTCTTAAATGTCGTCCAGGATGGTTTTTTCATACAACTTGTAATGGAACCAACGCGACAGAAATATTTTAGGTCTGGTCTTCACGAATAATGAAACTCTTTACCCAGCACTCCTACTCTCTCAATCCATTTACACAATCTCTCATTCAACACAGCACAGAAGACTTTGCCTACTGTGTTCACAAGGGCAATTAACCTATAATTCTTCAATTCATTCTTGCTCTTGTATTCTCCCTTATGAATTAGTGTCACTCTACATTCATTCCACTTTCTCGGCACCCTCTCTTCTTCCCACACTTGGTTAAATAACTCAGTTATCCTATTAATCGCCACCTCACCACCATTCTTATAAAATTCATATGGGATATCATCCGTCGACTGCCCGACGTCAGGAGCTTCATCAGGAAAATTTCATCCTGCAGTAACCCCTTCCCGATGGCTTAATTTACGGACAAATAGAGCATCTTTGGGCATGAAATCGGAATAAGTACATTCTAAAACATTATTGCAGATATATATCCTCACATCTACTTGATTTGTTTAACTCATAAGTAAATAATTAATGATTTTCATTACAAACATATTGATACACCCGATGGCTGCCCACAGGAAGGCCTCCTGGCATCTTATTTGACACATCAGTGACGATTCAAGATTCTTTAGGGAAAAAGGTAAGTTTCCAACTTAACCTAGCAATAGAAGTTTGTGGTTAGAATGAATTTAGTGAACCGTCGTGGAGAAATAGTGTATAGATTTAAGTAGGGAGATGTTTCAATACAGGCCGCCTCCACCCAAGTCCTGTCCTCTTACTGCTTGCATTATTAACGTTAACTTAATTTGTAATGAGTCAAAAGTATGTTTTTGGCACAATTAATGAAACAGTATGGGAAAAGAAAACCATAGTGAAAGTATCAGTGCATGGAGTAGGCAGTAGACACCTGCCGCCCGGTGGAATACTCCAGGAGAGGTACTTACGGGGATGTAGGCAGTGCTGCAGACTGAGTGATTGCCCGTGTCCTCTCTTCCCGGTTCCCTTAGTGTCTCATTTACACAAGAGAGCAGCTGCAGCCTGCCCTCTAAAGACAACTTCTTCTAACATTCATTACTACACCTTACACTTTTACACTCTCTTCAAATCAAAATTTAAAAATGGCTTCACCACACCCAGCCTCGGAGTCCCCATCTGGGGAGGGGACCACAAATGTCCCCAGGTCAGACTGCCCCTCTGCTGACGACCTCGGGTGTCTTGACACTTCCTCTAATACTTTTACTCTCGATTTCTGCAACATTCGTGGCCTTAGATCTAATTTCCAATCTGTGGAACACCATCTCTCCTCCACTAAACCTCATCTTCTCTTCCTAACTGAAACACAGTTGTCTGTGACTACTGACAGCATCCCCTTCTCTGTTCCCTCCTACTTTCTCTATCCTCATTTTCAATCCAAAGCTGGCTGTTGCGCATATGTGCGTAACGACATTACTTGCTCTCGTGCCCACAATCTTGAATCTTCAGAATTTTCTACCATCTGGCTAAGACTTCAATGTCACTCTCTAACTAAATTCATCTGTGCTGTATATCTCTCACCTAATTCCTCTGACTATGTAAAATTCTTTGACTATTTGACTTCCAAGGTGGAGCACATCCTATCTCACTTTCCTTATGCTGAGATCTCCATTTTAGGGGATTTCAATGTTCACCACCAGCTTTGGCTTTCATCTTCTTTCACTGACCAACCTGGTGAACAAACCTTCAACTTTGCTGTCCTTCATGACCTAGAGCAGCTAGTGCAGTTCCCTACCCGTATCCCTGACCGCCTTGGAGACACGCCTAACATTCTTGATCTTTTCCTAACTTCCAACCCTTCAGCTTACTCTGATAAACTTTCCTCTCCGTTGGGCTCCTCCGATCACAATCTTATTTCCGTTACCTGTCCTATCACTCCAGTGCAGCCTCAGGACCCACCTAAGCAGAGGTGCTTCTGGCATTTCAACTCTTCTAAATGGGAAGACCTGAGGCAGTATTATTCTGATTTTCCTTGGGATGATTATTGCTACCATGTCAGAGATCCTTCTCTGTGTGCCGTGCGCATAACAGAGGTGATTATCTCTGGCATGGAGCTATACATTCCTCATACTTTCTCTAATACTAAAGCTAAAAAGCCCTGGTTTAACTCTGCTTGTTCTTGTGCTGTCAATGATAGAGAGGCGGCTCACAAACGGTACCGTAGCCATCCATCTGCTGAAACTCATGCCCTATATATTTCTGCCCGTAATCATGCCAAATCTATTCTCCAACTTACTAAAAACTCTTTCATCAATAGAAAATGTCAAAGTCTTTCCAACTCTAACTCTTCTCGTGATTTCTGGCATCTAGCCAATAATATCTCTAACAATTTTACTTCTTCATCTTTCCCTCCTTTACTTCAACCAGATGGCCCCACAGCTGTCTCTTCTTTCTCTAAAGCTGAACTCTTCGCTCAAACCTTTGCTACCAACTCTACTTTGGATGATACTGGGCATATTCCTCCTACTCCTCCACCCTCTGACTACTTCATCCCTAAAATTAGAATTCTTTATTATGACGTTTTTCAGGCCCTCTCTGGCCTTGATTCTCGCAAGGCTTACGGTCCGGATGGAGTCCCTCCTGTTGTTCTCAAAAACTGTGCTTCCGAACTCGCTCACTGCCTGGTCAAACTCTTTCGTCTGTGTCTCTCTACTTCTACCTATCCTTCTTGCTGGAAGTTTGCTCACATTCAACCTGTCCCTAAAAAGGGTGACCGCTCCAATCCTTCTAACTACCGCCCTATAGCTTTGATTTCCTGTCTTTCTAAAGCCTTTGAATCTGTCCTTAACAAGAAGATAATGAGGCATCTATCAGCTCACAACCTTCTCTCTGATTGCCAGTATAGTTTCCGTAAAGGCCGATCTACTGGTGATCTTGCTTTCCTAACTGAATCTTGGTCATCCTCTTTTAGGGACTTCGGTGAAACCTTTGCTGTCGGCCTTGACATATCAAAAGCCTTCGATAGAGTCTGGCATAAATCTTTAATTTCTAAACTACCCTCCTACGGATTCTATCCTTCTCTCTGTACCTTCATCGCTAGTTTCCTTTCCGACCGGTCTATTGCTGCTGTAGTGGACGGTCATTGTTCTTCTCCTAAAACTATCAACAGTGGTGTTCCTCAGGGTTCTGTTCTATCACCCACTCTCTTTCTATTATTCATCAATGATCTCCTAAATCTGACTCAATGCCCTATCCACTCCTATGCTGATGACACCACCTTGCATTTTTCAACGTCGTACATCAGACGCCCAACCCAACAAGAATTAAATGACTCAAGGCGAGATGCTATAGGACGCTTAACTTCTGATCTTTCACTTGTTTCTGATTGGGGCAGAGCAAACCTAGTTTTGTTCAATGCCTCAAAAACTCAATTTCTACAACTGTCTACTCGACATAACCTTCCAGATAACTATCCCCTCTTCTTCAATGACACTCAACTTCCCCTCTCCTCCACATTAAACTCACTCGGTCTATTCTTTGCTAAAAATCTAAACTGGCAATTTCATATCTCTACTCTTGCTAAATCAGCTTCCAAGAAGTTAGGTGTCCTATGGCATCTGCGTCCATTTTTCTCTCCCTCTCAGCTGCTTGCTCTGTACAGGGGCCTTATCTGCCCATGTATGGAGTATGGCTCACATGTCTGGGGGGGCTCAACTCACACAGCTCTTTTAAACAGGGTGGAGTCTAAAGCTTTTTGTCTCATCAACTCTCCTCCTCTAACTGACTTTCTTGATTCTTTAAGTCACCGCCGCAATGTTGCATCTTTATCTATCTTATACCGCTATTTTCATGCTGACTGCTCTTCTGAACTTGCTAACTGCATGCCTCCCCCCCTGCCGCGGCCTCGCTGCACAAGACTTTCTACTTCTTCTCATCCTTATTCTGTCCATCTTCCTAATGCAAGAGTTAACCAGTATCTTCACTCTTTCATCCCTTACACTGATAAACTCTGGAACTCTCTTCCTTTGTCTGTTTTCCCATCTGCCTATGACTTGAACTCTTTCAAGAGAGGAGTGTCAAGATACCTCTAATGGTAACTGGATCTCCACCCCTTGCCTCTATTCTCCTACTGTCCTCTTTACAGGGTCTGGCGACAAGCGGGATTTTTTTTTTTACTTATTTCTGTTTTCCCTTAGCCATTACCCTTTTAATGTAAAAAAAAAAAAATATATAAGCAGAAAAATGTTTAAAACTTTGTTAGATAATCATGAGGAATAATGCTGCCAATGTTTTCATTGAATATCCCAACAAACTCTGGAAACCTTTGGTTTGTGTTAAAACACCTTTCATAAAGCTAGGTTGGGCAAGTAAAAGTTGTCTTTTTTGGTGTGTGAGGGGACTGATGGTTAATGGGGTTAGGTTAGGTGGTAAAGATTAGTTTCCTTAACCACTCGATATCTCCTTACTTTTATAATGCACTGTAAATTTAACCTCAGAAACATGTTTAGATCACACTAAACAGTTATGCTGCTGAATTACAGAATAAAAAAATGAATTTTTTTTCTAGTTACTTAAGGTTTATAGTTAGGTTTAGTTACGTTAGTTTTGATTAGGTTTATTTAACTGCAGTTCTGGGAATGTTATGCTAACAAACCAATTTTTTTCGGTAAATATTTACATCTTCACAAGAGTGGCATATGCTCCGAAAAAAATGGCGTCTGCACCTCACACAACCCCTACTTTTAGTCATAGAAAACATTTGATAGCTTCTAAATTAACATAACATAACAAAACAACCTAACCAAACATAACTAAACCAAACAACCTAAAAAAAAAAATTTGCATTAATTTTCTGTAATTCAGCGGCATAACTGTTTGAGGTGACCTGAACAAGCATCTGAGGTTGAATTTGCAGTGCATTATAAAGGTAAGGAGATATCGAGTGGTTAAGGAAACGAATCTTTACCGGTTAGGTTAAGAGAAAAACAAAAAAACCTGTTACCAGTCCCCATAAAGATAAGATACATTTTACATATTTACTGACTGAAGGATCTCACCAAAATAGAGTAGATTAGTGTCATATACTCAATCATTGATAGGTATATAGCACTTTGCTGTCATGTTATTGTAGATATTGATTGCTGTAATTAAAATTTGTTTTCTGCAGCATGGACAACGTTGCTGTGGATGAACTTCTTGACGTGCTCCAGGTTTCGCCTATCAAAGGATTGTGTGACAAACCTCCTCAATAAATTTTTACTATTATATTATTGTTTTATTAACTTTAGTATAATTTCCTGTTACGTGTACTCAACTAACCAGTACATACAGTCTCCTAACTACCACATACAGTCTCCCAGCTGCCACGTAGTCTCTTAACTGCCACATACAGTCTCCTAGCTGCCACATACAGTCTCCTAGCTGTCACATACAGTCTCCTAGCTGCCACGTACAGTCTCCTAACTGGTTTGTAAGGTCTCCTAACTACCAGATACAGTCTCCTAACTGCCACGTACAGTCTCCTAGCTGCCACGTACAGTCCCTTAATGCCACGTACAGTCTCCTAACTGGTTTGTAAGGTCTCTCTACATACAGTCTCCTAACTGCCACGTACAGTCTCCTAACTGGTTTGTAAGGTCTCCTTACATACAGTCTCCTAACTGGTTTGTAAGGTCTCCTTACATACAGTCTCCTAACTGGCTTGTAAGGTCTCCTTACATACAGTCTCCTAACTGGTTTGTAAGGTCTCCTTACATACAGTCTCCTAACTGGTTTGTAAGGTCTCCTTACATACAGTCTCCTAACTGCCACGTACAGTCTCCTAACTGCTACATACAGCATTCTGACAATCACTATTTCGTCTTTCTCCCCTAAGAAGCCCGCATTCCTATAGGTCCCCAGAATTGTTGGGGGTGATGAGGATATCTTATTATATATGCATTTGCGACGTAAATGAATGTCAAAATCTTTCGAAATGGACCAAAATCTATATGAAAAGTGTTATTTATATCCAGGTGCATCATTGTGAAGAACTAAAATTTACCAGGGGCACTCTATCACCTAGGCTACACATAATTCTTCACGCTCACAGGAGTTTACAGCTTCTTTTATTACCTCACATCTTCTTGCCATCTAAAAACTATATTTACTGCGGCTATAATTGCTCCAGACTCTATTATATATTAGTCAGTAAGGTTTTTCTACGGCCCAGCGTTGGCGGACATACTCCCCCAGCCGTGACCTCGACACAGCCATTACCCATGTAAAGATTTGACATACACACCCCAACGCCCATCTGCACAGGCTGAACATTGTCCAAGACCCACTGTCCATGGTGTCCAACCCAGCTGGATACTCCAGAACACTTCTTACTCCAGTGCCCAAGATTCCACTCACTCCACATAATCTTCAAAGCTTCACTAGCCAGACTCAACATGCAAAGACCAACACTTGCAGACCTGCTGGGTAGTGACAGCCTCAGCACCAACATTGCCTTCCAACACATCAAACACACAACAACCTTATGCAAGTCAGGCCAACCCCAGTCTGGGGCTCATCAACACCTAAGTAACTGCCACAAGCAACCTGCACTGCTGAGGCTTTAAAGGCCGTGGTTCCATGGCCTAACCAGCCCCCTAAAAACACTGAAGAAGAAGAAGGGTTGAGAAATGGTCATTCTTGAAACTTATAACGTCGTATATCCGACGGCCAGGCGCCCGACGCCCGATCGTATACCGAAAAAAAATGTTGTGTTCTTGAAACTGGCCCTGAGTTTCAAGAAGGACCATGACCAGAATGGCACTGATGTAAACGCCTATGTATGTCAACCCGATGGGCGGAGCTCCCGACGTCGGAAACAGATGTACCAACAGGCACCAGCAAGTGTGTGGCGGCGTGATTGGTATGCTTGATTAAGCGGGAGAAACGTAAACATTGCTCCGAAAAACATTTTCCAGGATACCTCACTCTATCAACATGTCCTCTTCTAAGGTATGTTTCGCATGTTTCTCGATTAAATTATAAGACTAGACTATTATTATCAATCATATAGGATGTGGTAAAGATTCGGAAGACGACCCAGTCTGTTTGTTGGACAAAGTAATTTCTTTCTGATAGATTTTGATGTGATTTGAATTAATCTGTGTTTTGAATTAATCTGATGTTTGTTTGTTGTGCCATGCATTATTTTTTTTTCCCCGCAAGGTAAAAATTGCCACAAAAAAGTCAGATTAATTCAAAACCATCAGAAAAATTGCTTTAAATAATCCTAAGCAAACCTAATTAAACCTAACCTAATCTAAGCAAACCTAATTAAACCTAAGCAAACCTAATTAAACCTAACCTAACCTAAGCAAACTTAATTAAACCTAACCTAACCCAAACAATTCTAATTAAACCTAACCTAATCAAACCAAACCTAAACTAGGTAAAGATTCGTAAGACGACCCAATAAGTTAGGTTAGGTTTAATTAGGTTTGCTTAGGTTAGGTTAGGTTTAATTAGGTTTGCTTAGGTTAGGTTAGGTTTAATTAGGTTTGCTTAGGTTAAGTAAGGTTTAATTAGGTTTGCTTGAGTTAGGTTAGGTTTAATTAGGTTTGCTTAGGATTACTTCAAGCAATTTTTCTCTTATTGATTTTGATGGTTTTGACTTAATCTGATTGACTTTTTTTGTGGCAATTTTAACCTTTGGGGAAAAAATTGCATGGCATAACAAACAAACAGCAGATTAATTCAAAATACATAAAAATCTATCAGAAAAAATTGCTTTGTCCAAAAAAACAGACTGGGTCGTCTTCCAAATCTTTACATAGGATGTCACTGTAGAAATTAAGATAATCAATAAGTGTGTTATTCCAAAATAAGGTCTTATATTCCCCGTAACATGAGTAGGCATACCCTCGCCTAACAGATCCAGCCCCCACCCTTCTCTGTACCCTTGTTTCCATACACATAACAGCACAGTCACGTTAACATGAAACATTTGCAAAAGAATATTGGGTATTTCTTTACAACTACTGCTCCACCTCTTTCTTCTTTCTCTCCTTCCCTACATACTATACATAGTGTACTCAACACATCTGTGAAGGTTTCAGGTGGCGGTCACCATTATTTACCTCGCAAAACGTCTTTGAAGTTATGTTATGTTATGTTATGTTATGTTGGTTGTGTTATGTTAAGTTAAGGTTGTTAGGTTAGGTTCGGTTCAGCTAGGTTCGGTTATACTGTCGATCCTCGATTTAACGGACTTCGGATTTAACGGACTCTGTCTGCTAGCGGACAATCAACCCAGATCCGGACTAAAGTCCGTTAGTGTAAAAGAAAGTCGCGTTGGTAACATAATCCGTTAAAATCTAGGGTGAAACGCCCAACTTTTGGGTAATTAAATATAAAAACCTTATATAACCAAAACTAAACGAAACAAACCTAACATAACCTAATCTAACCATAACGTAACCTAACCAAACCTAACATAACATAATTAACCTAACATAACTTGAAAGATGTTTTGCCAGGTAAATAATGGTGAGCACCGCCTGAAACCCTCACAGATGTGTTGAGTACACTATGTATAGTATGTACGACTTCAAATTTATATTGATATTGTCCGAGCAGTAGGTATGCAGATTTACCCAAATACTTTTTGGCTTACCTTAACCTAAGTTGTATGTACAGTATTTACAGTTGCACTCAATGGTTACTCCGATTCAGAGGGAAGCGTTTGGGTGCTTTAACATGCTCTACCTACAATCAGCTGATGTATACCTAGGCTCTGCCTCCCTCCTCCTTCTATAGTCCTACGAATCTTAACAGAGATTCCTGGTAGGGCAGAATCCAGTATTCCCATGGGTCCAACGCTACCATGTCTACGTGAACTAGCCAGTTAGAACTTGATATACATAAGTAAAAGGCATATAAAATGCTTTAACGAAAATCCATGCATCATCAAATAAAAAAAAATTCACGTATTAAAGAAAAGTTAACGTTCTACACTGACGATATTCATATGGCAATAATGATGCGCGGCATACATTTTTTACAGTGTTGCTTGGAAAACATTATCACTTTTGATGGGGAGGCGGTGGTGCAGTGGTCAGCGTTTGGGCATGGGAGCCTAGGGTCCCGGGTTCGAATCTTCGATAACCGCTGATCACTTTTCATTCCTTGACATCACCGTCGAGTGGCCAAAGACTACCCAAATTGCTGCCATACTGTCCTCAGACGGGACTTACAACGTTAATATGCATCTGAGGCTGTAGCAGTAATGAAATAGTAAACAGTGGAAAAATTCCAAAGAACTGGAAAAACTCAAGAACTGTTATGATACCAAAAATAAATAAACCCAAGATTAATGAATTAAGACCAATAGCTTTAACAAACATATCATATAAGTTATTTATGTCAACTGCTATAAAAGATAAAATAGAGCAACATCTGAAAACAAATCATGAAATGAAAGAGAATCAGATTGGTTTCACTGAAGGAGGAAGAATAGAAAACAACTTATTTATTCTAAAACACTGTATAGAAAAAACCTATGAAAAAAAGGAAAGTTTGATAGTGATATCAATTGACTTTGCAAAAGCATATGACTCAGTAGATAGAAAAAAATGATTGAAAACTTAAAAGACTACAAAGTACATGAAAATGCAATAGATGTGATAGCAGACACTTGCACATGCAGGAGACAAAACCACACTAGAATATGAAAATGAAAATAAAACAGAAATAAACATAAGTAGTGGTATTAGACAAGGTTGCACTGGTTCTACTACACTATTTAAATTGCTGACATATTAAAAAAAGTGAATGTGAAGTATATCAAGATGACGTATTGAAAATAGTAGCTTTGTTCTTTGCAGATGATGGATTATTACTTGCAAAAACACTACAAGAAGCTGAGAGAACAATTGATAAATTAGTAAAAGTGGGAGAAGAATGTGGTTTGAATATAAATAAAGCAAAAAGCAGCATTCTAATTTTTAGTATGAAGGATAAGCCAGAAAAACTGAGAGACATAGAGGTGACAAAGGAAATTAAATACCTAAGAATAACAATCAATGACCAGAAAAAATGTTTCATAACACAGAAAAAACAAATAATGCAAAAAGCAAGGAAAATGGCAAACATGACCTACACTGTAATAGCCCAGAGTGTTGATAAGATATTGATTGGCAAAACCTATTGGAAGAGTGTGGTGCTCCCATCAATACTACACGGAACAAATGTAATACAATTTACAAAATCTGAACTAGAAGAACTACAAAAAATTGAAAATAGTGTCTATAGATACATACTAGGGGCACCAAGATACGCCCAAGTACCAACACTAAGAGGAGAAATAGGAGCATCAAGTATGCATACAAGAATTATAGAAGGATACATCAAATATTTCAAGTATGGTATGGAAGGAGAGAAAAATGAGTTGATAAAAATAATAATGCAAGAGAAGATGGAAAGTAGAAGAGACCCGTGGATGAATACAGTAAGGAAATACATTGATGAAGCTGACTTAGGAAGAAAATCAACCAAAGAAACAAGTCTCAAGGAAATCAAAGAAAAAATGACAAAATGGGACACAGAAAAGTGGAAGAGGGAAGTAAATGAAAAATCAAGTTTAGAAATATATAAATCATTCAAAACAGAAATAAAAGATGAAAGAATATATGACAATGACATGTCATCAGTGATTCTCTATAGGGGAAGGACAAATAATCTACAATTAAATAATAAAAAAAGATTCAGTGGAGGTGAAGTGAAATGTGACATGTGCGGAGCAGAAATAAAAGACATTAAACACTTTATCTTGTGGTGTCCTTTTTTCCAGGAGGAAAGAAATAAAAATATAAACTTGCAACGTCCATATATAGAAAATGAAAATATTATCTTAGGACAATTATTATTCAAAGAGGAAAACATAAAAAGAACTAAGAAATACTGTTGCGGCGACGCATTTAGCATGTAAATAGTGTTGTAGCGGTGTAGTTATTGTGTAGTGTAGTTGTGTGGAGGCAGGGAGCGGTGGGTCACCCAGGCCTCCCTGGGGAGTGAGGGTTGACAGGTGTCAAGATACGGTGACCTACGTATCTGTGTTTTCGGCGATACGCAGTCGTGGTGGGGTGTGTTTGGGAGATGTGGCTGGTTGTTGGAAGGAGAAGGAGGCCAGGAGAGAGAGAGACAACAGACAGAGGGACACAGCGGTGCAAGGCTGACTCCTGGGCGAGTGGAGGGCAGGACCTTGGAGGGAAGCGGACAGGGTGGCCGGAGAAATGGCACCCTGGCTTCCTTAGGTCCCTGCCCTCACTAAGGGGGTGGCTGACTGACTGTGTGGAGGTTGTTGTGGGCATCCTGGGAGCGTGAGAGGCAGGACCTTGGAGGGAAGGGGACAGGGTGGCCGGAGAAATGGCGCCCTGGCTTCCTTAGGGCCTGCCCTCGCTAAGGGAGTGCATGGCTGTGTGGAGGTTGCTGTGTGTGGACTTGTGGAGGCTGTGTGTTCTGGGTGAGCCTCTTGTGGGGAACTCTGTGCCCTGAGGCTGTACTGTTGTGCTGTACCCTGTAAGCGTGCTGTTTGTAAATATACCAGGAAAGGAGAAGTGTTGTTGTCGGTGTGTGATTTGTTTAAAAACCCCCTTTTCCCGTCCCGCCAACCCCCGCTACACGATTCTCAGGAGGGCGTTACCTCAGGTAAGGAGAGGTAACGTGTTTGGCGACACCCTGCCTTGGAGGGAAGTGAAAAAGGGGGGTGTGCCGTAACAATACCTATATCAAATTTGGAAAAAAAGAGAAAAAGAAAAGAAAGAAAGAGGACTGACAAACTATAAACTAGAAACAAAAAAGTGAAAGAAAATGAAAATGATAACGAACACAGTGAACAGTTCAGAAGAAAACAGAAAAGTAGAAAGTAAATACAGTCGTGAAAATTGAAAGAGACGACAGAGGAGCGCCGTTGTAAAGGCAATACTCCTCGCCGAACATCTGATCTGATCTGATCTGAAGTAAAATTTATATATACTGTTGCGGCGACGCATTTAGCATGTAAATAGTGTTGTGTAAATAGAGTTATTGTAAGTATAGGATGTAGAGGCAGGGAGCGGTAGGTCACTCAGGCCTCCCTGGGGATGTAGGGGTCCGTGTGAGAGTTGACATGTGTCAGAGATAAGGCGACCTACGTATCTGTGTTTTCAGCGATACGCAGTCGTGGTGGGGTGTGTTTGAGAGACGTGGCTGGTTGTTGGAAGGAGAAGGAGCGAGGGAGTGAGAGAGTGTGGAGTGTGAGAGAGACAGAGACAGAGGGCCTTGGATGGAAGTGGACAGGGTGGCCGGAGAAATGGCATCCCTGGCTTCCTTAGGCCTGTCCTCACTAAGGGAGTGGCTGACTGGCTGTGTGGAGGTTGTGGCCTGACTCCTGGACGCGTGAAGGGCGTGGTACCTTGGAGGGAAGTGGAGAGGGTGGCCGGAGAAATGGCGCCCTTGCTTCCTTAGGTTTCGCCTTCGCGAGGGGGGTGGGTGGCCAGCATGGCTGTGTGGAGGCTGTGTGTTCTGGGTGAACCTCTTGTGGAGAACTCTTTGTGCCCTGAGTCTGTAATGTTGTGCTGTACCCTGTAAGCGTGTATGTTGTAAATATACCAGGAAAGGAATAGTGTGGTTGTGTGTGATTTGTGTAAAAACACCCCTTTTCTCGTCTCGCCAACCCCCGCTACACGAGCCCCAGGAGAGCGTTACCTCAGTTAAGGAGAGGTAACGTGTTTTTGCGACACCCTGCCTTGGAGGGAAGTGAAAAAGGGGGGGGTGTGCCGTAACAATACATAAGACTATGTATTTATGATGATCTTAAATATCAAGCAAAATACAACTCAAAAAAATATGTATGAATTGTTTAAACATTCTCCATTAAGAATTATGATAATACAAAATCTGCATTTAAACCCTCGCTTGACGATGACGTCATCGGGCAGGACGTTCCTTAAAATATTGGCAATAGGCTATTTAACGTAAAAAGATATAATTATTATTCATAGTCTTCACATAATGGTCAGTAATATACAATAATTAGTATATCTTCAAATACCAGCAATATGTTATGATTACCGTATTTGACGGCAAATAAGACGCACGGGCATATAAGATGCACCCCCAATTTAGCAGGGCATATTCAGGGGAAAAAAGTTTTTTAGTGTATTAGTATATTTCAGCATAGTTCTTTTATGGCAAGCTATCATTACATTACAAAAAATTGCAATACAAGCCAAAGCACCTTATGTATAGTTGAAAATATTATTAAGCCGGTATGCATTCATAATACACAAACTGACAACTTAGCGGTTTCCCACAAGTGACAATAGATGGCACTCAGCCACCAAACTCGCCCAGGTGTTTACTATTTGAACAGCTGGTATACCATAAGTACCGTAATTCTTTACGATATTTCTTTTCAGTACGGATAGTAAATATGTAAGATAATAATTCACAATAATAATGTTTAAGTAAGTACTGGTAATATTATTAATGGAGCCTTGCTACTGTAGGTATAAATGACCATCTGGGGTAAAATGAGCCTCCTGTAGTGAGCGTCGGAGGTCTTGCCTTCACATATAAGACGCAGGGGTGATTTTGGGAGCCTTTTTTGGGGAAAAAAGTGCGTCTTATATGCCGTCAAATACGATAATATATCTTTAAATAATGATAATAATAATAATATAATTAATATATCTTTATAGGATAATGATAATAATAATGTCATAATTAATATATCCTTATACAATGAAAATACTGGTAATAGGTTATAATTTATATATCTTCAAATAATAATAATAATAGGCTATAATTAATATATCGTCTTTACAGTACAATAGTGGCCCCTCCATTGCGGGGGATACGTTCCAGACCCTCCCGCGATAAATGAAAATCCGCGAAATAGAAATACCCTATTTAAATATACCCTAGGCATGTTTTAATAACTTTTACGGTACTTTTAAAAGTATTTTAAGGTCTTTAAACACACTTTTAAAATAATGGAAACACATTTAAATACATAAAAGATATTGAGAGAGCAAGAGCAATGGATAACTTTTACCTTGAAGGTTGTTCACAGCCTGCACTGGCTTCCTGACGCTGATATAACTGCCACATTAATAAATCAACCCAACTACTATTTGTATCTCAGTATTTCGGTAAATAGCATCCTCCAGCTATCCTTACCTATTTCATTGTGTAGATCTTTTATCTTTCTGAGTATTTAAATAGTTGAACTAGGTAAGCAAATTAAGAAATAACCGTAATATTAAAATTTAAATGGCACCCTCGGTTAGGACGTTAGGTTAGGTTAGATTTATTTTTGGTTTGATCATTTTGACGAGAAACGGTTATCATATTAATTTAAAACACATCGAAATCCATCAGAATAATATAGTTTTGTCTTGAAAATAAGAGTATGCTGTTATCCAAAAACTTATCTTTTTCTCTTCCTCGTTGACTAATGCGTTCACGCCGCCATCCACATTTTTCTCAAAAATTTTCATATAATCATACCCCTACAACGTGTTGCTGTATTGTTAAATAATTTTTCACATATATCTCAGGAAATAATATAACTATGGGGATAAGAATTTTTTTTTTTTTGCTAAAAAATTGCTTTGTTAAGCTCCGTTGGGGAGGTCCCTCAGCTCCCAAGCCTGCGTTACCAAAGGTTCCAATTTCGGGTATTGATACAAACAAACAACACCGCGAAAGATGACTGTGAAATCGGGTTTGTTGATGGTGGTGGAGATCACTGCTCAACGGCAACGATCACAACTATAGGAAGCAACTGTGAAATCAGCCCCTTGAACACAACAGCCAATCAGCGGCCGAGAATACAATATCGACGCTCTGATTGGCTGAATCAGTACGTATGGTTATTCTATTGTGACGTGCGAGATTTAAACTCATAAACAATGCTGCGGAATGCCGCGAAATGGCGAAAATATACGCGATATAAAAAATAATAGGTCTTACAGAAAAAACAGCGAAATACCGGGTCCGCGAAAAGTGAACCGCGATATAACGAGGAATTAGTGTATATTCTAATGTTCAACCGTTGGTGCATGATGACGTCATCGTGCGGGATATTCAACCATAGGCGCACAACACCATGCAAATAATATATTATCTTCAATTACTAGTAACTAAACTTTGGTTAACATAACGCCTTTAGATACCGGTAATTAAGCTATGATTGATATATTATCTTCAAATACCGATAACTAAGATTTAATTAATATATCGTCATCATATAACGGAAACTAAGCTATGATAAATACAATATATCGTCTTTACATACCGGCTGCATTGTCCTAATACAATTTTTGAACAATTATTTGCATTGTTATGGTGCATGAATGGGTTTTAATGATATTGATAATTGACTAAACAGCAGCGAATGCAATGACTGAGGTGCAGTTGCCAGATGTCGCCAGAATGAAACACTCTGAATTATGCGCCACGACTATTTTGCGCGACTGTACATAAATTAAATACAACACAGTACAAAAGAAATTAGATGAAATACTGTAAATGAAAATTCAAACTCACTTTACCTTGCCGAGAAGAGTTGAGTGCCTACTAGGATGGTGCTCAGAAGGGAGGAGGAGGAGACGCTATTGTTATTGTTTGGAAGGAGAGTTCTCTTCCAATAAAACTTTGGGAATCTTTGTTTGATAAGTGATTTCACCCCCTTCAAACGTTAGCCGATTTTATAACGTCTTTGTTTTTCACAATTGTAGATACCGTCGTTCTGGGCATACGGTAAGCATCAGCCAAGTCCAGGATACGTATGTCACCTTCATATTTTTCAACACTTTTTTTTTTTTCACCTCTATGATCCTAACCATTTTCTTTGTTGCTTGGCTCTTCTCATTAGCTTTCTTAGAACTCATGGTTAATAAATTTACTAAAAATTTACGCGAAAAAACAAAATCACGTGAAAATTCACAGAGTTATAGCGCTGGTTGTTCACTCAATGGAAGGAACTGATGTACTGTCGTCTGACGCTCGCGCGAGTCGTATTCTAAACAAAGATCGTCTACCAAGCAAAACTTTTCAAGTCCAAACAGGTCGTATACCAAGTTGGACTTATTCCAAAGCGGACGTATACCGAGGTTCCACAGTATATAGAAGGTGAAATTATTGGTAGGACTCACAAGGGTACCTGTTCTTGAAGCTCTTTGTTATATTGTATTGCATGAATGTTTATTCATATATATTATATTATAATTCTTTTGTCATATCCCCTATCATTACATATTTGTAACCTTTGCCAGTTCTAAATCATTCATCTGTTCACAAAACTCACTGTAGCATACTTTACAGGCTGCACCAATCAATGATGACCAGACTCATCAGTTGATTGAACTCATTGAGGGAAGGGCAGATGTCTTGACTTCTAAGTCAACTGACCCTTCCCTCCCAGGGAAACGGAAGAGGGCTTGGGAGGAAATTACCTCCCTTTTTAATGCAGGGAACCCAGGACAGTCTACTCGAACTGTTAAGCAAATGAGGAGATGCTGGGAGCACATTAAGAGAAAGTAAGTCTAATCTGCACGCACACCAAAACACATACACACACAACTGAGTTAAGGGGTTAGAATAATATATAGTAGATAAGTGAAAGAGTTATGTGAGG
This sequence comes from Metacarcinus magister, assembly GCA_029783475.1. Lineage (NCBI taxonomy): Eukaryota > Metazoa > Arthropoda > Malacostraca > Decapoda > Cancridae > Metacarcinus > Metacarcinus magister. The sequence goes on from JAPQNM010000027.1 coordinate 1,157,742, forward strand.
ACTGTGATATGTAAGAGGTGTATGCCTGATTAGGGAGAAAGGAAGACTGCTATAATGGCCAACCTCCTGTATTTCACTACTCCAACATATTTCCATTACAAACTTTTGAAGTTTACACAATTACAGCACACCCCAATAACTCTAAACAATATTAACATATTTACTTAGCTTTATGCATTTGCCACTCAATTATCCACTTACAGAATCAAAATTTACACTAACATTTAGTATCCCCTTCTTCCATAATATCAAATGATATCTTCTCTTAGAACCAAGGCACAGGACCTGCAATTCAGGAAGAGTGTGAGGGGAACCGTGGGTGGACCACCACCAACTCCACCAAAGTACACCCAAGATCAGGAGACAGTGCGTTCCCTCATGGCCAAGGATTTGGCAAAGAGGGACCTGAACACGGAATATGGGATTGTTGCCGTGCATGGTAATAGTCTTTGGTTTCAGTAATTGTCATTCAAGTAAATCAAAAAATAGATGTCAAGATGGGCAAAATAATTGTGAAGATCTGATGTGAGTGGTTAGTCAGAGAAGCAGAAAGGATTTCGAGTAGGAAAGAGATTGTGTGGATCACAATGATGACTGTCCTGCTTGCAGGAAACAATGTTTAGATGATGACTTAGTAATGGGAATTATCATCTTTTGCAGAGTTTGCCTCCCATCCCGCCAACACCAACACTCCTGTTGCCTCATCCTACAGTGCTCCAGCTTCCTCTTCCATCTCTTCCTTTGCCCCAGCTGCCTTCTCTTCCAGCTCCATTCTCTTGCCTCCTACACCCTCCACATCTCACTCTTCACCCCCTGTCTCTTCTTTGTCTCCAGCTGTGCCACCTGTTTCTTCTGTCACTTTCACCTCTCCATCACCACCTCCAGTATTTAATGATCCTTCCATATCTGTTTCTCCTAATTCTTCTGTCTTTGCAACCTTATCCTCTCATTCTTCAACCATTTCCTCTTCTAACAATTCTCCACAATCAGTCTTGAAGAGGAAAAAGGCATCCCGATCACCATCCAGTGAGGTGGGGGGGTGCCTTGATGCCATCTCAAAGAGAGATGAAGAACTCCACCTCTTACGAAAGAGATTGGTAAACACCAAGCTGATTGTGGAGGAAAACAATCTTGAACTGTCACGCCTTCAGATAGAGCTGGCAAAGAGGAAGCTGGAGAGCTATGAGGCCCAGCAGGCTAATGAAGAAGCCCACCATGGGGAGGTGCTTAGCTTAGTGGTGTCAATGAGACAATTGATAACTTCAGTTTTTGGAGCGTGTCAGAGGTCTGACAATTACTAATTAATTGCTGACATTGGAAAATTTCTTTTTTTTATTTTTCTTAATCTGTGGGTTTAAATAATGTTTTTCTTTTATTTCAAAGAATTCTATATTCTTTTAATATACATGTTTGTTATGGAAATATACATACTTTAAAGTAAAACTTCCTGTGTGTGACTAGTACCTTCTTTTCTTGCAGATTCTAAATAGAATACAATTGTAAAAAATTTAAACTTATGAAAATAAAATTTTCAGTAGCATGGACAACCTCAAATACTATGATTTACTCTGCTACAGTTTTCTCCCTTCAACACAATACATCTTCCAGCAAATCATACATCCCTTGGATCAGTGCATCAATGAGGAGTGCACTGGCAGACAAGAACAGTGGGCAGTGATGAAGGTCCACAGGACACCAGGTGCTTAGGGAAATAATCTAGTGGCAATTTCAGACCTCCTGGTTTGTCCTCCCACCACATTGTCCCGATGGTCTGGTTCAGGGATGCCTTGGTAGTGGTCCTCCTCCACATTATCAGGGCTTTCCTTCAAATGCAATTTATTTCGAATTGCAATGTTATGGAGGACAGCAGCTGACGTAATGATATTATTTGCTGTCCCTACATCAGTCCTAATAGTCTTTGAGAGGACAGCAAATCTCCTCTTCAGTACTCCAAAGGCTCGCTCAATGCAATTCCGGGTTGTGACTTGGGCCACATTGAAGCGATGGTGTGGGGTATTTGGGTTGCCATAAGGAGTGAGGAGGTAGCTTCACAGTGGATAGGCACTATCTCCCAGCAGAAAGCCTCGGTACTGTCCAATTTGGAGAGCCTGACAGAGACGAGATGAATTAAAAATTCTAGAGTTATGTGCATTACCTCCGAAGTTCACCACAAGAGTAGTGAAAACAAGGGAGGCATTACACACGGCCATAACGTTAAGCGCAAAGAAGTCTTTCCGACAACGATACAGCTCGGCTTCATCTCTGCCAGGGCTCCTGATGGGTATCAGAGTACCATCAATACAGCCAATGCAGCCCGGCATCTGCGCTATAGTTGAAAAGGCCTGCATCAAGATGCTCTTCTGCTGGGGTAGGAAACCTTATGTGCCTTGAAGCTATTTTGGTCATGGCACAGGTTACCCTCCTCACACACCGACACACACTGGCCTTGGACATATCTGCTGTGTCTGCAATTGTTAGCTGCATGTCACCTGTTGCTAGGTAACGAAGAGCAGCTAACAATTGCAGTCTTGGAGTGATACGGAGACCTGCCAGAAAATAAAATTTACATAATTTTTTGGAGTGTAAAAAATTTTAGTATAATCCTTGAATCCTTATATGGAATGAACCTAAAAAGTGTATGAGTTTATAAGTCCACATCACTGCCTGCCATTTTGACTACTAATGCTATTGATACCTGCTGTTGAGGTTCTTCATATCTACGGTATAATACAAAATATGTGATAAATACTTTGAGAAACTCATAGGGAGCCACATTGCAATCTGTAGTTGTCAGTGATGTTTTTAACATGACAGCTACTATTCATGTCTAAAATTGAAAATTATAGTATTGATTAGGACATAGCAGCCATATTCAAATAAGATATAGCTTATACTTTTTATAAACCGGTTTAAAGATTTTGGATGACATGTCATACATATTAATTGGTATATATGCTCTTATCCTTTCTGTCCTTTGAGGTGGGCAAGTGCCGATGTACTTCATTGTGAAAGTTAGTCACACAATCCTTTGAGAGGTGAAACCTCTCAATGAACTCTTCATCGGTGCACTCATCAAAGGGATCTATCCTCTGCTGGAAGATACGTCACCTGCGTCTAGGATGTTGAGGCTGAAGGACTGCACCCACATCGATAACGTCAAGAACTTGATCAATTACTGCAACGTTGTCCATGCTGCAGAAAACACATTTTAATTACAGCAATCAATATCTACAATAACATGACCTATATCACATTGTCGAATGTTCTTCACGACAGTATATTGTATTCTGTATTCTGTCAATGTGCGCTGATCTAAACAATCCGCGTACATTGACAGAATCCACTTACCTTAAGCACAGCATGTCATGCAAAATATGGCACATATATTTTTTTCTAATTTGGCTACAAGTTTTAAATGTCCAGAGCAACCCCTCCATGACTGCAAAGTGCTATAGACCTATCAATGATTGAGTATATGACACTAATCTATTCTATTTTAGTGATAGCCTTCAGTCAGAACATATGTAAAATGTATCTTCTCTTTATATGGACTGGCAACAAGTGTTATTTTTTTCTAAAGCGCTTACAGATACAGCACCCATACCCCGTTGTCATCCCGTATTTGTATGGCATGCACCGGCGTCACCCACCGTATTTGCATTAAATTCGACATTTTCATCGTATGAAGAGTTTCAAAAACACTTAGAAAGCTATCAACAGAATAATCCGCTATTCCTACGACCTGTGCCTTATTATTTACCTGGTAAAGCATCTTTGATGAAATACATCAACAACAACAACATTCAATTTCACATTTAAATAGTTAGAGGTTCTCGCTGGAGCTTGTAGTGATTACAGCAAAGTTGAATGCAAAAGTAAAAGTTAAAGCAAAAGCTGATCACTTTAACAGCAAAGTTAACACCAAAGTCGGCACTTAAGTGTAAAGATTACTTTGACAGTAAGTGCTGCATACGGCCCCTGGCATCTTATTTGACACATCAGTGACGATTCCAGGCTCTTTGGAGAAAAAGGTAAGTTTTCAACTTAATTAACCTAGCAATAGAAGCTTGTGGTTCAAATAAATTTAGTGAGCCGTCGAGGAGAAATGGTGCATAGATTTAAAGTGGGGAGGCCCGTCCTCTTACTGCTTGCATTATTATCGTTAACTTTCATTTGTAATGAGTCAAAAGTATGTTTTTGGCCCAATCAAATGAAACAGTATGGGAAAAGGAAACCAAAGTGAAAGTATCAGTGCATATATAAGCAGAGAAATGTTTAAAACTTTGTTAGATAATCATGAGGAATAATGCTGCCAATGTTTTCATTGAATATCCCAACAAACTCTGGAAACCTTTGGTTTGTGTTAAAACACCTTTCATAAAGCTAGGTTGGGCAAGTAAAAGTTGTCTTTTTGTTGTGTGTGAAGGGACTGACGGTTAATGGGGTTAGGTTAGGTTAAGAGAAAAAAAAAACTTATTACCAGTCCCCATAAAGATAAGATACATTTTACATATTTACTGACTGAAGGATCTCACCAAAATAGAGTAGATTAGTGTCATATACTCAATCATTGATAGGTATATAGCACTTTGCAGTCATGTTATTGTAGATATTGATTGCTGTAATTAAAATTTGTTTTCTGCAGCATGGACAACGTTGCTGTGGATGAACTTCTTGACGTGCTCCAGGTTTCGCCTATCAAAGGATTGTGTGACAAACCTTCTCAATAAATTTTTACTATTATATTATTGTTTTATTAACTTTAGTATAATTTCCTGTTACGTGTACTCAACTATATAACCAGTACATACAGTCTCCTAACTACCACATACAGTCTCCCAGCTGCCACGTAGTCTCTTAACTGCCACATACAGTCTCTTAACTGCCACATACAGTCTCCTAGCTGCCACATACAGTCTCCTAGCTGTCACATACAGTCTCCTAGCTGCCACGTACAGTCTCCTAACTGCCAGTACAGTCTCCTAACTGCCAGTACAGTCTCCTAGCTGCCACGTACAGTCTCCTACTGCCACGTACAGTCTCCTAGCTGCCACGTACAGTCTCCTACTGCCACGTACAGTCTCCTAACTGCTTCGTACAGTCTCCTAACTGCAGTACAGTCTCCTAACTGCCACGTACAGTCTCCTAACTGCCACGTACAGTCTCCTAACTGCCACGTACAGTCTCCTAACTGCACGTACAGTCTCCTAACTGCCACGTACAGTCTCCTAACTGCCACGTACAGTCTCCTAACTGCCACGTACAGTCTCCTAACTGCCACGTACAGTCTCCTAACTGCCACGTACAGTCTCCTAACTGCCACATACAGTCTCCTAACTGCCACGTACAGTCTCCTAACTGCCACGTACAGTCTCCTAACTGCCACGTACAGTCTCCTAACTGCCACGTACAGTCTCCTAACTGCCACGTACAGTCTCCTAACTGCCACGTACAGTCTCCTAACTGCCACGTACAGTCTCCTAACTGCCACATACAGTCTCCTAACTGCCACGTACAGTCTCCTAACTGCCACGTACAGTCTCCTAACTGCCACATACAGTCTCCTAACTGCCACGTACAGTCTCCTAACTGCCACGTACAGTCTCCTAACTGCCACGTACAGTCTCCTAACTGCCACATACAGTCTCCTAACTGCCACATACAGTCTCCTAACTGCCACGTACAGTCTCCTAACTACCACATACAGTCTCCTAACTGCCACATACAGTCTCCTAGCTGCCACGTACAGTAAAAAAATTTTTTTTAACTACTGGCTAAGGGACAACAAAAATACGTATCTAGTTAACATTAGAGGTGTCTTGACACTCCTCTTTTGAAAGAATTTAAGTCATAGGCAGGTGGAAAAACAGACAAAGGAAGAGAGTTCCAAAGTTTACCAGTGTAAGGGATGAAAGAGTGAAGATACTGGTTAACTCTTGCATTAGAAAGATGGACAGAATAAGGATGAGAAGTAGAAAGTCTTGAGCAGCGAGGATGCGGGAGGGGGGGAGGCATGCAGTTAGCAAGTTCAGAAGAGCAGTCAGCATGGAAATAGCGGTATAAGATAGATAAAGATGCAACATTGCGACGGTGACTTAAAGAATCAAGACAGTTAGTTAGAGGAGGAGAGTTGATGAGACGAAAAGCTTCAGACTCCACCCTGTTTAAAAGAGCTGTGTGAGTTGAACCCCCCCCCAAGACATGAGAACCATACTCCATACATGGGCGGATAAGTCCCTGTACAGAGCAAGCAGCTGAGAGGGAGAGAAAAATGGACGCAGACGCTATAAGACACCTAACTTCTTGGAAGCTGATTTAGCAAGAGTAGGGATATGAAATTGCCAGGTTAGATTTTTAGTAAAGGATAGATCGAGTGTGTTTAATGTGGAGGAGAGGGGAAGTTGAGTGTCATTGAAGAAGAGGGGATAGTTATCTGGAAGGTTATGTCGAGTAGATAGTTGTAGAAATTGAGTTTTTGAGGCATTGAACAGAACCAGGTTTGCTCTGCCCCAATCAGAAACTAGTGAAAGATCAGAAGTTAGGCGTCCTATAGCATCTCGCTTTGAATCATTTAATTCTTGTTGGGTTGGGCGTCTGTTGTACGACGTTGAAAAATGCAAGATGGTGTCATCAGCATAGGCGTGGATAGGGCATTGAGTCAGATTTAGGAGATCATTGATGAATAATAGAAAGAGAGTGGGTGATAGGGAAGAGAACCCTGAGGAACACCACTGTTGATAGTTTTAGAAGAACAGTGACCGTCTACTACAGTAACAATAGAACGATCAGAAAGGAAACTGGAGATGAAGGTACAGAGAGAAGGATAGAATCCGTAGGAGGGTAGTTTAGAAATTCAAGATTTATGCCAGACTCTATCATAACATTACGTGCACCTTACACTTTTACACTCTCTTCAACTCAAAATTTAATATAATGGCTTCACCACACCCAGCCTCGGAGTCCCCATCTGGAGAGGGGACCACAAATGTCCCTAGGTCTGATTGCTCCTTTGCTAACGGTCTTGGGTGTCTTAACACTACCTCTAATACTTTTTCTCTTGCAACATTCGTAGCCTTAGATCTAATTTCCAATCTGTGGAACACCATCTCTCCTCCACTAAACCTCATCTTCTCTTCCTAACTGAAACACAGTTGTCTGTGACTACTGACAGAAGCCCCTTCTTTGTCCCCTCCTACTTTCTCGATCCTCATTTTCAATCCAAAGCTGCCTGTTACTGTCTTGATTCTTTAAGTCACCGACGTAATGTTGCATCTTTATCTCTTTTCTACCGCTATTTTTATGCTGACTGCTCTTCTGAACTTGCTAACTGCATGCCTCTCCCCCTCCCGCGGCCTCGATGCACAAGACTTTCTACTGCTCATCCCTATTCTGTCCATCTTTCTAATGCAAGAGTTAACCAGTGTCTTCACTCTTTCATCCCTTACACTGGTAAACTCTGGAGTGTCAAGATACCTAATGTTATCTGGACCTCCACCCCTTGCTTCTATTTCCTCTACTGTCCTCTTTACAGGGTCTGGCGACAAGCGGGATTTTTTTACGTATTTTTGTTTTCCCTTAGCCAGTACCCTTTTACTGTTAAAAAAAAAGAAAAAAGTGCGTAACGACATTACTTGCTCTCGTGCCCACAATCTTGAACCTTCAGAATTTTCTACCATCTGGCTAAAACTTCAATGTCACTCTCTAGCTAAATACATCTGTGCTGTATATCTCTCACCTAATTCCTCTGACCATGTAAAATTATTTGACTATTTGACTTACAGAGTGGAGGACATCCTATCTCACTTTCCTTATGCTGAGATATCCATTGTAGGGGATTTCAATGTTCACCACCAGCTTTGGCTTTCATCTTCTTCCTCTGACCAACCTGGTGAACAAGCCTTCAACTTTGCTATCCTTCATGACCTAGACCAGCTGGTGCAGTTCCCTACCCGTATCCCTGACCGCCTTGGGGACACGCCCAACATTCTTGATCCTTTCGGTGGACGCGGGTGGCAGCCATCTTGAAAATATGCAAATAAAAAATTTACCTAGATGTTGATTAGAGCATACTACAGTGCTAAGTTAACTGGGCCCGAACGTAACTACTGTGTGACCAGGAAATGGCCCGTCCGTAGACGGGTCAATGCTGTCTCACGGCAGCGGCCTCGGACGTGCGCATAAGACCAGGGGCTCACAGCCCTTGCTGTAATTGCACCCATCTTGGAGGTGGCTCTATTGGCATTCCATCTCTCTTGCCAAACTACAAGAATAGCAGCTCTAATTGTGGGAAACAGGTCTCTGTGAGGGACGGGGCAGGTAGTGACTTGACGAGAGGCGCCAGTCTTAGCTAGCTCATCTGCCTTCTCGTTCCCTTTCATAGAGACATGGGCTGGTACCCAACAAAAAGAAATTCTGTGCCCACGACGGGCTGCTAGTACGAGCCAGTTGAAAATTTCTGAGACTATTGAGTGTGCATTATTAAAATCCTCAAGGGCTGACAAAGCTGCTCTGGAGTCTGAAAAAATAACAAAACCCCCAACATTCAAGATAAAAAGAGATTTTATCGCTACTAAAATGGCTCACAGCTCTGCGGTAGAAATTGATGTAAAGGGGGGTAGACTGCCGCACCGGGTAAAATCAGGGAAGACAGCTCCAAATCCGACGCCTGCATCGGATTTGGAGCCGTCAGTAAAAATGGGCGTGCAACCCTCATGTACGGAGGCATGATCGGTGAACAAAGTCCTCGCAGCATGCTCCGACATAGCACTCTTGTTAGCCGGCATGTAACGGCAATACGATACTGCCAGCCGCTTCCACGGCGGGACATGCAATAATCGTGGGACAGCTATGGCAGGGCGAGGAAGGGACAACTCTTCAAGGACGCCACGAGCCCGAAAGCCAAAAGGCTGTGGGAAGTACGGGTGCTGGGTGAAAGTGGCGTCCCGTGAAGTGTCCGTCACAGCACTGTAAGTGGGATCACCATAGAGACTTTGGCATCTGAACCACAAACGTGCCATCTGAGTCTGACGGTGAAGGTCGAGGGGTAACACTCCTGCATCTACGAGTAGACTGGGGATTAGCAAGACCGAAAGGCCCCCGTCGCCAGTCTGATTCCACCGTGATGTACAGAGTCGAGAGTACGAAGGCGAGGGGATGTGGCTGAAGCGTAGACTTATGAACCGTAATCTAACTTCGACAGAACGAAACAGTGATATAAACGGAGGAGAATGGTGCGGTCAGCTCCCCAAGACACATGGGAAAGAAAACGGAGCAGGAACATCCTCCGCTGGCAAGCAGCTTTCAGGTCCGGCAGGTGTGGCAACCAGGTAAGGCGTCTGTCAAGTATTAAGCCCAAGAATCGAGTCGTTTCAACTACTGGCAGTCTCCTGCCATAGAGGTATAGGTCTGGATCCCTAAACTCACCTCTGCTTCGAGAGAAAAGCATAGCAACTGTCTTTGTGGGGGAAAAGTTAAAACCATGACTATCGGCCCAACGGGTGACCCGGCCAAGAGCCAACTGGATGTGTCGCTCGGCCACATCGAGACGAGAGGAAGCGTAGGAGAGGGAAAAGTCATCAGCGTATAGCGTGCATCGAAAGTCCCGGTGGACGCACTCGGTGATGCTATTGATGGCAACGCTGAATAGAGTGACACTGAGGACACTATCTTGGGGGACTCCTTCTTCTTGCTCAAAAGAGCTAGAAAGAGCAGTGCCCACCCTCACCCTAAAAGTACGGTCCTGTAAAAAAGACCGGAGGAACAGAGGGAGGTGACCCCTGAGTCCAACCGTATGGAGAGCTCGTAGAATGCCATACCTCCAGGTGGTGTCGTATGCCTTCTCAAGGTCGAAAAAGACGCTCACAACCCACTGCCTGCAAGCAAAAGCTTGGCAAATAGTGTTTTCTAATCGCAGAAGAGCGTCTAAAGTAGAGCGAGATCGACGAAAACCACACTGTACTGCCGAAAGATGGCCACCCTTCTCCAGGAACCAGACTAGACGAGTGTTAACCATCTTCTCAAATATTTTCGTCATGCAAACGGTAAGGGCAATGGGTCGATAGTTAAGGGGGAGTGAGGCGTCCTTTCCAGGCTTGGGGATTGGGATGACTATAGCAGACTTCCAGGAGGGGGGTACGTATCCGTCACTCCACATCCTATTAAATAATCCTAGGAGGAAGGACAGTGATCCAGAATTTAGGTGACGGATCATTGAGTATGTAATGTTATCTGCCCCTGGGGAAGAGTCATTACATAGAGACAAAGCTGAACGCAGTTCCGGTAGAGAGTAAGGGACATTGTAGTTTTCACCCCCACGAGATGAAAAGTCTAGTTGGCGAGCCTCGTCTGCCTCAAACTGGCGACGCACTGCTGGAGATCTCGAGGCCCGGCTGGACACCAAAGAAAAGGTCTCAGCGAGTGTGTTGGCTACCGCCTGGCTGTCAGATACCTTATCCCCGTTGACATGGAGGACCGGAGGTGGGCCTGGAGAGAACTTTCCTGCTGTCTGCCGCACGCGCTTGAATACCTGCGACATAGGTGTCTGCACGTTCAATGTGGAGACAAAAGACTTACGGCGAGCATCCTTGAGGACTCGACGAGCCTTAGCTCTAGCCAGTCTGTATTGTTCCCGGAAAAATTCAGTTTTGTGTCGACGGTACCTACCAAAAGCTCGACGACGCTCTGTCACTGCCTGTCTACACTCATCAGACCACCAGGGGACCGGTCGGCGCTTGGTAAACCCTGAGGTCTGAGGAATGGAAAGCTCACCAGCTCGCTGGAGTATAGATGTAAAATACTCGACAGCGCTGTCTATGTCTAGGAACTCATCAGCCTCGCAGTAAACTATGGCAAGTTGTTTAAAAAGTCACCAGTCAGCGCGGTCCAGCCGCCAGCGGGGATCACGGGGTAAGGGGAGGACGTCGGGAGAAGACAGGAGTATAGGGTAGTGGTCACTTCCACAAAGATCTCCTGTGACGCTCCATGTGAAGTCAAATAGGGTGTCAGGAGAACACAATGATAAATGTAGGGCCGAGGTGGTGTCTGTCTGGATGTGGTAGTGTGTATGGTCACCGGTGTTAATAATACCTAGATCAAAGGCTTCAACCACAGTGGCAATCATTGCTCCCCTGGGGTTGATAAGTGTATCTCCCCACAGGGTGTGCCGACCATTAAAATCTCCTAAAACAATAAACGGGGAAGGCAATTGCTGGATTAGGGAAACGAAGTCCTCTCTGTCTACTGGAGAATTGGGAGGGAGGTATAAAGAGCAGACAGTGTAAGTTCTCCTGAGGTGGAGCTGGACAGCCACCAGCTGCAGGGGGGAGACAATATTAAAAGAGGTAAAAGCAATGCCTCGTGAGTTATCTTAAAAAATTGCTGTTCCACCATGATGGCCTTGCGCGCGATCATGAGGAGAGTAAAAGCCAGAGTAACCCCTGGGTGGAGGATGGGAGAACGAACCAATCATAGCCTCCCCACCTGCGTGGGGAGGCCCCTAGAGGAGGCCCTCCCAACACCAGTATCCTTCTTGCTCTTGCCCTGCCTAATGGCAGTGGCTAGAGCAGTGGAGGCAGTGGACAATCGCCTTGCAGTCTTTCCTAGCCCAGTGGCCAGTGAGGTGGCCACAGCAGCAGGAGCAGTGATGACGGCGTGAGCCGACACCGGGGTAGGAGTGACGGCCGGAGCCGACACCAAGGCGGGAGTAACGGCCGTAGCCGACACAGGGGCGGGAGTAACGGCCAGAGCCGTCACCGGGGGAGGAGTGTTGGTCGAAGTCAACACCGAGGTGGGAGTGACGGTCGGAGCCGACACCAGGGGGGGAGTGACGACCGGGGCCGACACCGGGGTGGGAGTGACGGCCGGAGCCGACACCGGGGTGGGAGTGACGGCCAAAGCCGACACCGGGGTAGAAGTGACGGCCGGAGCCGACACCGGGGTGGGAGTGACGACCAGGGCCGACACCGGGGTGGGAGTGACGGCCGGAGCCGACACCGGGGTGGGAGTGACGGCCGGAGCCGACACCGGGGTAGAAGTGACGGCCGGAGCCGACACCGGGGTGGGAGTGACGGCCGGAGCCGACACCGGGGAGGTAGTGACGGCCAGAGCCGACACTGGGGTAGGAGTGACGGCCGAAGCCGACACATGGGTAGAAGTGACGGCCGGAGCCGACACTGGTGGGGGCCTTCGAGGCCCACCAGAGGGCATAGAGGATCGTGCCTTAGGAAGGGGCACCTCCTCGAGCGAGTCCTCACTTCTGCTACGCTTATGGTGTGATGGCGTAGCAGTAGGGGCCTGAGTGAGTTCCTCTGACACCTCCATAGAGGTAGAGGGCAGAGCAGCAGGAGCAACAGCATTTGTATGGGAATCATTTTGTGGCTTAGCCACTTGGTGCACTGTAGCAGTCGTATTCCGGAGTTGACGTCTATTAGTAAGAGAGGAAAGCATAGTTGCATAAGTCACTCCTGGACGTATATGCGTAGTAAGAACTCTACGCTTTGCCTCGGCAAAATCAATTTTCTCCGTAGTCCTGATGGAGAGTACTTCCCTCTCAAATCTGTAGCGGTCGCAGTCTTTTGAGTAAGCTGGGTGAGATCCGTGGCAGTTAAAACAGGAGACAGGACCAGGGCAGGTCGTGCCATCGTGATCCGTCGTACCACAGGACGGGTACACCGCTTGCAACCTACGGCAGGAACGACTGACATGTCCGAATGCCATACAGTGATAGCATCGCCTAGGGGACGGTATGTATGCTTTTACTGGGAGGCGGAGCCACGCCAGTTTGACAACTTCAGGCAGCTTGAGTCGGTCGAAAGTGAGAAAGAGGGTAGTGGTGGGAACAAGAACTCCATCAACTTTTATTTGTAGACGATCAACTCCTACAACACCCTGATCACTCAGTTCGTGTAGAAGCTTTTCGTTTGAGTAGCGCATGACGTCACGAGAAAAGATGACCCCCTTACACTGGTTGAAAATTACCTAACATAGTGCTAGCGGGCGACTGTAACTTCCCGGACATAAGTTGGGAATCTATCACAACATCAAACACAAGAACTCAGGCCGAGCACAACAAATTCATTAACCTACTGAACGAAAACGGGTTGTCACAACACACCAAGGAAGTCACACGACCAGATTCAGGAAATATATTAGACTTGGTGATGACAACAAACCAAAATCTTATTGAAAAAATCCAAGTATTGCCGGGCATTAGTGACCACAACCTGGTACTTTTTGAAATCAATATGAGCCCCAAAACACAAAAGAAACCACCTAGAACCATCTACAAATATGATAAAGCAAACAAAGTTTATATTGAAGAAAAATTTCTAAAGGCCTCAGAAGAGTACTTTGCCTATCCACCGGAACAACGCACAGTGGAAGAGAACTGGGGTTATTTTAAGACCACAATAAAAAATGTGCAAGCAATCATCCCATCCAAGATTGCAAATGGGAAACCCAGCTATCCTTATATTACCCACAAAATCATCAGGGAAATGAACAGGCCGGACAAACTATACAAAACCGTGAGAGAGAAAGGGACTGTGTCATCATGGAATAAGTATAAACTCAAAAGAAATGAAGTACAAAGAATGATGGAAAAGGCCTATCATGAATATATGAATGAAATTATTGGCAACAGCCTGAAATCAGACAGCAAAAAATTTTGGTCCTATGTCAAATCCTAAAAAAGAGAGACCCTTGGAGTCCCAACTCTCAGAAAGGAAGGGAGAACACATGCCACTGACCAACAAAAAGCGGAAGCCCTCAACCAACAGTTCGCAGGAGTATTCACCAAGGAAAACCCAGCCCAAGCACTTCCAGATAAAGGCCAGTCCCGTTACCTATCATTACAAGACCTAACAATAGACGTAAATGGGGTGATAAAACAACTACAGACACTTAACATCAACAAAGCCAGTGGACCAGATGAAATTCCAGCAAGGATACTACGGGACTATGCACATCACTATGGTCCTATCCTGACGCACATCATGCAGCAGTCCTATGACAAAGGTGAGCTACCGCAGGACTGGTTGAGAGCCAGAATAGTTGCCATCCACAAGAATGGAACAAAAAGCGACCCAGGCAACTACCGTCCAGTATCCATAACATGTATATGCTGCAAGAAAATGGAACACATCATTCTCAGCCACATAGCAAAACACCAAGCAGCAAACAAGATCCTGATTGACAACCAGCATGGATTTAGAGAAAAATTGTCCTGCGAGACACAACTGGTGGAGGCCATACATGACTGGGCCTGGGCCATAGACAAAGGATGTCAGACTGATGTCTTGATGCTGGATTTCAGTAAGGCCTTCGACAAGGTGGCGCACCAAAAACTCCTCTACAAGATAGATCACTACGGCATTAGAGGAAAAACAAAAAGATGGATCCGGGGCTTTCTGACAGGCCGCACACAAGAGGTGGCGGTTAATGGAACACCATCAACACCAGCAGACGTCCTCTCAGGTGTACCCCAGGGGTCTGTCTTGGGTCCTGCTCTTTTCCTGCTTTATATAAATAATATAAATGAAGGGGTCTCCTCAACAATCAGACTTTTTGCAGAAGACAGTGTGATCTATCGACACATCGAAAATCAAAAAGATCAACAACATCTACGTGAGGATCTCAAAAGAATATTTGAATGAGCAAAACAATGGGACATGGAGTTCAACCTCAAAAAGTGTACTCACCTCTGTGTCACCTTGAAGCGAAGCCCACTGCAGTACACCTTCACCATCAATGAACAACCAATCCCACAAAAGGAAAGCTGCAGGTACTTAGGAGTGACCATCACACAAGATCTAAGCTGGAACACTCACTCAGAACAGTTACGGGCAAAGGCCGCAAAATCCTTGGGCCTTGTCCGTAGGACACTTGGGGCCTGTAGTAGAGAGGTGAAGGAGGCGGCCTACATGACCCTGGTCAAACCACAGCTAGAATATGCCGCATGTGCCTGGAACCCACACACCTCAAGAAACATTAATATCATTGAAAGTGTGCAGCGGCAAGCAGCTCGTTTTGTCACCCACCAGTATGACCGGCAAGCAAGTGTGACCATACATTGGATGATCTGGAATGGGACACCTTGCAGACCAGACGCACCCTCCACCAGGCAGAGCTGTTCTACAAGGTACACCGAGGACTGGTGAACATCCATATGCCACAGGACATCACTAGGACAACCAGACCCCTAAACAGAAACTATAGCCAAGAGGAACAGCACACTTACAGCCACCCAAGCACACGGGTGGACTGCTACCTGTACAGCATGTTCTCTAGAGCTGTGCAAGTGTGGAACAGACTGCCAGAAAAAGCAGTCACTGCAAGCAACACCCAAGGATTCAAGAGAGCAGCACTACCAGCCATCCGACATATGTTGCCTCCACCCACCCTTAAGTGCCTGTAGAAGCCAGGCACTCCGACGCTTGCATCCCTGGACAGCGGACACCGCTTTTTGGGATTACTACACTCAAGACTCAAGACTCAAGTCCTATGGCTCCCATTTCTATAGAAAGAGAACATGCTCGTTCACAGACAAAACCACCAGTTACAAATTCTCAGTCTAATTTTCAGTCACGTTCACGGTCTAAGTCCCCTCACCACCAAATGACTTGTTTTTACTCTCACAAGAGAGGACAAACTGCAAACCATTGTTACCAGAGGCAAAGTAATAGACCAAGTAAATATTGTAGTTATCATGGCCAGACTTATCATACAACACGTCAATGCTATGCTCTCGCAAAACAGAATCAGGCATCATCATCTCATTCCTGACTAGAGAACCACCCTAGCCAGCCTTCTGCTCATGCTGACGACACTGACCTCCCCTTATGTACCATCTCTAGCAATACTTGGAACTCTGCCCTAATAGTACAAGCAGAAATAATGTGTCGTCCTGCTAAAGTATTTATCGACACTGGTGCTTCAGTCAGTCTGATGTCTCTAGAATGTTTTCGGCGTATAAAAGGCAACCGCACCCTTGTCTTAGATCCACCAGACATCCGCTTGTGTGGAGTGAGTTCATCTCCTATATCTGCTATTGGGAAACACCCCTTTGATTTGTATTTGCTCAGCGACGTTGCACCTCTTCCTGTTGTTTTTTACATTGTTGACGGAATTATCCTACCTGCTGACATTCTATTAGGTAGCCCTGATCTAACTAAAAATAATGTCGACATATTTCCTGGTACTCAAATGCTCCGTTACAGGTACAGAGACATTCGTGTTCTCTCCTCGGACGAGGTAATACCTGAAAATGTCCCTAATGGTGACAATTCTTCGGCTCAACCTTCAGTCTCTGACACTGGAAAAGTTTCTCACACTGACTCGTCTCAGTTATCTCAGCCTCCAGTCGCTGAACCTGAAGAAGTTTTTCACACTGACTTGTCTCAGTTATTTCATGAGCCATATATTGCAGAAAATTCTGATGTTACTATTGCCCCCGAGGCCATTCCTTCTGCTGAGGTTACAGGAAAACATAACAGAACACGCCGTTCCTACGGTCGTGTCTCTAAGTCAAAAGGACGTACGAAGCACATTGCTGCTATTCAGACTGATACTTCTCAGCTTACAACGACTCAAATACCTCTTGAACAGGTAATGAAAGAGTCTGCACGGTTACGTCATAGCATAGTTTCGACAGAAATATAACTATTGCCATTGTCTGTTACTCGAGTTAACATAAAAATTCCTTGCGCAGAGAATTTTTATGCAATTACATTGCCTGAGTCAGTAACCCACAGAGCAATAGCAGTTCCCTCAGCTTTATGTACTCTGTCAAAGCGAGGACGTTCAAGTTTGTATGTAGTTAATACTACTAAATCTGTTGTTAACGTGTCGGCTGAAACACGA
>JAPQNM010000027.1:1187098-1207098 GCA_029783475.1 Metacarcinus magister
TCTTTTCTAGGGTTGCCTCGTCATCACTCTCCTGCTGGTCCACCACAGGAGGAAGAAGAGGCTGGCTGATGCTGGCATACGTTGCTTCGCAACATGGAGTTGCAGCTGTCTCCTCTTCTGCCAGCATCGGCATACCGTTCAAGTCACTGTAATGGAAGGGTCCCATAATGCATCTATTTTTTTTTGGTACTGTTGCCATTACAAAGTGATGTGTGTGTGTGTGTGTGTGTGTTTAATGAATGCTTTATGTGAATACCACAAAGGGTGTATGATACAAGCTGTATACATATAATTAAATCAACCAGTAAATGTTGTTATGGTTTAGTTTTGATTATTTTTTACCCGACAGATAGCAGCAGCTTCACATGCTGGAATGTACTTCAATTGTGCCATGCTGCATCCACACAACCACATCACAATCCACCACCCTCATTGCTTGATTGCCTATATTTACCTGTCAACCACCAGCAGCCGCATGGTCTAGTGGCTAGCGGTCGGGCATACCAGCTCAAGGTCCCGCGTTCGAGCCTCGGCACGGGCTGGCCACTTTTCTTCGTTACTACCGCCGAGTGGCCTAAGATCACCCACATGCTGCCATAACACCATCCTCGCCGGGACTGCAACGTTATATGCGCGAGGAGCTTCCGCTGGCAGCATGAGCCTATCAATAAGAAGAAACAAGGCGGAGGCCAACGTCCCGTAAGTCATAAGTCAACAGAATAAGGTTAAAAATTATTATTATTGCCATAGTATAACCCGGAGAGAAAAAAAAAACTACTTATAAAATAGTCGAGAATTATAAATATAACGTTTAATACATTATAAGAATGACCATAACATCTAAAGGAATACAACGAATCACAAATAAAAGTATAATTTACCGATATTTCCAACGAATTTCTCAAAAAAAACCAAACAAACAATACCACTAACACTAATAATAATAATAATAATAATAATAATACAGTAAACCACCGCTATAACAAACTCTAAATAACGTATTTCGGATATAACGACATAATATATAGAGCATCATAACAAACTAGGTCAATATATACTTGTAAAACTGTATCCGGTTAGCTTGAAATCCGGTTAGGTTCGGTGCGGGAGACAGGCTTGTACGCAATGGGCATTGTAAATACATTCATATATATAATCATTCACCATTATCAACTTCTCATTTGATTAGTGTACGCGCACCCAACACTGCGCAGATGATCACTCTCCTCTGTGTTTCAAGTTTCAAGTTAGTTACCTCCGTGTGTCTGTACCGCACGCACGCACGCACGCACTACACTTAATAGGTTAGGTTAAGCTTTGGTCTCCTGCATGACGTAAACTTTCTCTGCTATCTATCCCACTGACTCATACATACACTCAATAATTCCAAGGCGATTAATGAATGTGTTTAAATAATCTATAATAGTGCTGCTAGGGTTACCGAGAGAGTGCTGCTTCTCTCCCAGCAGCTGCCGTGACACAGGATCGAACTCTTTTTCTTTCTACATCACAAA
Source organism: Metacarcinus magister (assembly GCA_029783475.1). Classification (NCBI taxonomy): domain Eukaryota; kingdom Metazoa; phylum Arthropoda; class Malacostraca; order Decapoda; family Cancridae; genus Metacarcinus; species Metacarcinus magister. The sequence goes on from JAPQNM010000027.1 coordinate 1,188,613, forward strand.
CCGTTGGCGCCAGTAGGCTTTATTGAGGCTAAGATGGACTGCCTATTGCCAGTTATTTGGCGTAGTTTTAGACCTTTACCCAAACAAACAAACACACACACACACACACACACACCTACCTACCTATCCTGCCCATGTCAAGTGTATACCCAGCTATCATTGTGTGCGTTTTATCATGTTTGTATAAGTATAACAGAATGACTCCTTGGATATATCGGATAAATCGAACTTTCGGATATTTCGGACAACCCTTCCTGCCCCCCCCCTTAATGATACGTCCGCATTTTACTTTATTCGTACTATCTCACTCCGTTACAATGTATTCGTTATAGTGGAGGTTTACCGTATTCTAATGTTAATGATAAACTCTGTGAGACGTAACCTAACCAGTCTTTGTTTCCCTTATAAATATACGTAATGAATGCAACAAAGCGAGAGAGAGAGAGAGAGAGAGAGAGAGAGAGAGAGAGAGAGAGAGAGAGAGAGAGAGAGAGAGAGAGAGAGAGAGAGAGAGAGAGAGAGAGAGAGAGAGTAAATATAAAGAAAGGTAATCATTCGTCTTTTGTTTAATAGACACTAACACTACATAAATTAACTCGTAAATAGAGAAGATCTACAGTTTGATTTAATAATATATACGTACACAGATGGATTGTTGGTAATATTCTATACGTACACACACTCATACAAACATACAGACTCAAGCATACACATATATTATCAAAAGCTGCATACACACATACATACACACATACATATCTTTCCTTCCTTTAGTATATAGGTATCTGTTGAGAATCATGGAATAAGTATACATACATACATACATACATACATACATATTCATACATAACCCCCATCACTTTTAAAAAAACGATGTATATTATTATTATTATTATTTATTATTATTTTTTTATTATTATTACTATTATTAATACTTTCACAGCGCAAGCACCTAGACCCTTAGCCATACGTTGCAATAACATACATTATTTATTTGTGTATTCATTAAAAAAAAAATAATAATAAAAATAAATAAATGAATAAATAAAACGAAAGGTGTATCAATACTTTTTTGATGTGTGTTAATTAATTCCTTTTTGTTATTTTTCATTATTATTATTTTTGTTTAACTTGTATAATTCGTACCATATTTTGTTTTTCCTTAGCCAGTACCCCTTTAAAATTTCTCCATTTTACTAATATATGTTTTTTACTGACCTCTCTCCCTCACCATAACCATCTTTTTCAATCACTATAATGTCACTATTAACACCATACCAGCTATCCATCTCATTCTTCCTCTCACCATACATGAATTAATCTTTGCTAATTCACTATCAACTACTCTCTCGTTTCCTTCACTATACCGGCACCATACACAATATATATCTTCACCATACCGTCACTATCAGCACCATATAAAATCACACTTATTCTTGAGTGGGAATAAACACTATAGTTTTATTTCTATAACCTCAAATCATGTTATTTTTTCACTATACGAACACTATACTTTCACCATCACCATTTTACACCATCATTTATTATTCTTTGGTGTAAATAAACAATATATGTCTATTACTGTCAGCTTAAATCACTTCCTTATTCTATTCACCATATTTTCACTATACTCACCATCATCACCATATTATTGGGTATATACTTTTTTTACCCATGGCGCCGGTAGGCTTCAGGGAGACCTTAGATCAGCCATTCTCAACCTTTCCTCCATCATTGACCCCCTCGGCTTTATGTATTTCTCCATTTACCCCCTACTCCCATACAAAAAATTCATAGCCATCATAAAGTGACAGAAAAACAAGAAGGTCAGAAAGAACCTTTTTATTGTTTAGGACTTTAGGTTTTGTATAAAAATAGTATTATATACATTCGTATAACAAAAATAAAGAAAATCAAACCTTTTCTAAATAGAAAATTATGAAGTTAATTTGTATTACAAAAAATAATGAACAGAAACACCAGAAGCATTATCAGTGGGAACACTGCTGATTCATTGAGTCAATCAGTTTGTTTATGCGAGGAGCTGTTTCTGACAATGCTACTCTCATATCATCATCGGCTTTCAGGCGGTTTCTGGCCTTTGTCTTTATTGCTACTAAACTTGAGAACCCTGATTCACATAAGTACGTAGTGACAAAAGGAACAAGCACTTGGAAGGCACGCTGAGTAAGGAGTGGGAATGAATCTGTGAGTTTTATCCAAAAATGAACACCAACTTTTTCAAATTCTTCTCTAAGAGTAGTAGAAGATTGAAGATCAATCAGTTCATCTTTTACTGGGCTGTCATCTTTTATTTCTGACAGTTCAGTGGCAAAAGGTCTTATTATCCATCTCTCTGTTGGAATCATGTCTTTTGAAAAGTAGCCAGTGAAGTGGTTCTTCAAGATATTCAAATGGTCTGTGATGTCTTCATTTATCCCAGGTAACACTCCAGGACTTTCACTAATGACCTCATCCAAATTTGGAAAATTTGCAAAGTTGCTTTGGTGAACTCTCCGTGCCCATAAGTCCAGCTTTGTCTGCAATGCTGTCATCTTTTCACATGCTTCAACAATGGTTACTGATGTTCCTTGGAGTTGTTTGTTAACTTGGTTAAGATGGGTAAATATATGACAGGTAACCCAAACAGGCGATGAACTTGGGATCAGCAAAATTTTCACACAGCTTTGAATTCCGGTCACGAAGAAACATTTCTACCTCAGTACGGAGCTCAAACACACGATTTAAAATAAGTCCACGTGAAAGCCACCTCACTTCAGTATGCAGTAAAAGAATGGAATGCTCAGAGCCCATCTCATCACAAAAAGCTTTGAACAAACGGTGATTCAATGCTCGGGACCGAATGAAGTTAACAGCCTCAACAACTTTCTGCAAAACAATTTTCAGATTTTCAGGAAGAGTTTTTGCAGCTAATGCATGTCTGTGAAGAAAACAATGTGTTGTTATTACATGGGGTGCCTTTTGCTTCACAAGTGCAGTGAAGCCTGATCTCACTCCCATCATGGCTGGAGCTCCGTCAGTACAGATTGAGCCAACAATGTCCCACGTGAGATTGTTCTTGTCAAAGAAGTCTTGTATTTTCTGCATTATATCAGTAGCCTTTGTGGTTTGCTGGAGAGGTTCACAAAAGAGAAATTAATTTTTTAGTTCTTTTCCACATATGTAACGGACAAAAACAAGAAGTTGTGAAAAATTGGCTACATCACAGGTTTCATCAAGTTGCAAAGATATTTTTGCTGGGCTAGATTTGATTTGTTCAATAACTTGTTGACAAATATCTTGAGACATTTCACTAATACGCCGATGGATTGTGTCATTAGAAAGGGGAATGGCTTGAATCATCTGCTTTGCTTTAATCCCACATACATGTTCAACCATGTCTAAGGCACAAGGTTTAATCAGCTTCTCGGCAATGTCATGAGGTTTCTTGGCCTTTGCTATTCGCAGCGCTACATTATAGGAAGCTGCAAGCATTGGTTTCTTCTCAGATACAAACCCAAGTTTGGGCAGTGTTCCTGCAGCCCTAAACCTAGCTCTCTTTGACTCAAATGTAGCACGGTCATCGGATGCATGGACAGGATGTGAAGCTTCCAGATGCTGTTTCAGTATTGAAGGTTTCAGTGACCCATTTCCAAGAACTTTTAAGCACAGCAGACACTGAGGCTTCTCCACACCATCCACAACAACGAAGTCAAAGCCATATTGTACATATGAATCCAGGTATGTACGTTTCTTGGACATGACACAATCTAAAAAGAAATAATTATGAATTAGTCATGTGACTAATTCTCCATTCACTGAAAACATATCCAGAATATTGCCACTCATGACTGATTCTTCAGTTAACAGTAACACTCTCTGTGGATTTTATCAATGCCAGGCTAGTTCTCATCAAAGCTCTCAATTAATGTTTACTTTTAATTTAATGAAATATCATAATAAATGCATACAAACTTATAGTATTACTCTCAGAACATATAATACTAATATACTTACAAAGCAGCAGTAATATACAGCAATGAGAGAATAGAATCTGCTCCAGGTCACTGCCAGAGATCAACTGAAATTCGGAACAGTGGTGTTACTGGTGGGTGAACAGTGAGCATGCCCAAACAGGACTGAACAAGATTGACAGACAATCTCCTTTCCTCCCTCTCTCCCACACACACACACACACACACACACACACACACACACACACACACACACACACACTTTCTTTGCATTCTCTCTCTCTCATTTTACAAAATTAAATTTAATTGAATTATTTTTTAAATTATCAGGTACTTCAATTATTTACCCCCGACTATATAATTTTTTACCCCCTAGGGGTAAATTTACCCCTGGTTGAGAACCTCTGCCTTAGATGGTTGGCCTCCGCCCGTTAGTAGCGCGGGTTAGATTTTTTAAGTGACGCCTTGTTTCTTCTTTATGGATAGGCTCATGCTGCCAGCGGAAGCTCCTCGCGCATATAACGTTGCAGTCCCGTCGAGGATGGTGTTATGGCAGCATGTGGGTGATCTTAGGCCACTCGGCGGTAGTAACGTAGAAAAGTGGCCAGCACGTGCCGAGGCTCGAACGCGGGACCCTGAGCTGGTATGCCCGACCGCTAGCCACTAGACCACCGCCTCCCCTAACAAACAATAGTCACCATTATTGACACCATATTTCATCTATACTTCTCCCTGTCACCATATTTTCATTATAAGCAAGCTATTTTTCACTATATTCTCACCATCAACACCATCATTAATATTGCCTTATGCTATGGTGTCAATACATAATATTCACTATCATTATTACTTGTCCAGATCATCTATACACCATCATTCACCATACTTTCACTATAAACTCGATATCATTTCACCATACGCATTGTCACCATCATAGACTGCTATATTTCCCTTCACTATAATCACCATACACAAAATTCACTATAATTATCACCCCACCTCACCATACCTTCACTGTATACGTATTTTTGTCACCATACTTTCATTATGATCTCACCATAAACGTATATTTCTTTTACCATATACTCACTATACGATCACCATAAACAGATTTTTTTTTCACCATAAACTTGCTATATATCAATCTCCATACTCACTATCATAACACTATACTCTCATCCTATACTTATAATTACTTTTTTCACCATCCTTTCACCATTCCTTCACTATACTATGACTTTAAACACCATAACTTTATATTTTCACCATAATCTCACTATTCCTTCACCATACTCTCGCTTTTACAACACCATAACTTGCTTTCTTCACCATATTTTCACTATCCCTTCACCATACCTATCATAATCATAATACTTCATCACATTCACTATTCCGTCACTATCACCATCACCACACACACACACACACACACACACACACACACACACACACACACACACACACACCTGATGTATTTTATTAAGATATTTTCTAATGCATTATTGTCATTTTGTCTAATTAATTACAATCATATATATTGCATCTATTGCATTACATCTTCCTTTGAACTGTTTTTGTTTTTCGTTAATTATAAAACGTTAGTCCACTGATTATTTTGTTGGAAATCGGAACGAATGAATTAATTTCTACGATAATAATAATAAAATAATAAAATAATAATAATAATAATAATAATAATAATAATAATAATAATAATAACAATAATAATAATAATAATGTCCTTTTTCTGTATAATATTTCACGATCACTGAAATCTCACTCACGTCAAAATTGGATTAAATAAAAATAAAATAAAATAAATGGAAAATAAGTTAATTAATTCCAATATAAATAAACATCACAATCGTCATAAAAAAGTTTTGAACACACACACACACACACACACACACACACACACACACACACACACACACACACACACACACACACACACACATACACACACAAACGCACGACTCTCTCTGAAATATACGATGCTAACTTTGAAAAAAATATATAAATAAATAAATAAATAAAATAAAATACAATAAACGTGCGATACCCACTCATAAATAAAACGTGAATAATTTTTTTTTAATTCAACAATTCGTAGTAAGAAGAAAAAAAAAAGTAATTACATAATATACATAAAAAAAATATATATATGAAACGGAGAGAATAAATAACTTTAAGGTTTAATAATGTAGAACTAAAATGTTATGACACACATACACACACACTCACACACACACACACACACACACACACACACACACACACACACACACACACACACACACACACACTTTTAAATAACAAAATACAAGTCCAAAGCACTATGACAACCACCACCCTCACCACCACCACCATCACCACCACCACCACCACCACCATCATCACCACCACCATCACCACCACAACCACCACCACCACAGCCCTGCCAGACGCATGCGCAAGCCAAGCAACACATAAACATAACATTCCTTCAACACAAACAAACACAACACTTGGTCAAATATATCATAAGCACTATTTTATCAATGTGTTCAGCTTTTGGTGCGTGACAGACAGACAGACAGACAAATAAATGACAGATAAATGTAACTAGTTCTTTGCATAAAATATCGGATAATTTTCTTCCTTGTTCAAAGTGTACATTATTATTATTATTATTATTATTATTATTATTATTATTATTATTATTATTATTATTATTATTATTATTACTATTATTATTATTGTTGTTGCTTTTATTGTCTATTTACTTTTGATGAATATTATTGTGCAGTTGTTTTGATTAATGCTTCATCCTTCCGTCCCATAATTCACATCATTATTACAATCATTATCGTTATCATTATTATTATCATTATTATTATTAAGAGGTACAAATACAACCTTCCTTCAGATACACCACCATTCCTGCCCCAACACACACCACCAACACACACGCTTTACATAATACTGGTTCATTTGGATAATTTTTTACCCCCCCCCCTGGCACGTCCTTTTGATTATAACAGTATACATTTGTAGTACTGTCTGTATATACATTTTGAACAAACGCGGTTGAATTCCGTTTAATAGTTTTGATTTTTTATAATACAGTTAATGTCTACCGTTTTTTAGATATTGTGATTTTTTTGATAAGTTAAATTTCGTTCAATATAGCTTTTGTATATTTTTTAAATGTACGTTAAATTTAGTTCAATCTTTCATTTTTAAATATTCATTTACAAACATGATTAAATCTAATTAAATTTTGCATTATTTATAATTTCTTTTAACAAATACGGTTATATTTTGTTCAATTTCAATGTTGTTGTTTTGTATATAATTTGATATTATTATTATATATATAGTATACATATATACTTTGAACACAGGCGGTTAACAATGGTGTTCTATTTCGTCTATGAATTCCCAGCTACAAATAAATTGCATCAGATAAATACAAAAAAAAAAATAAAATAAATAAATAAAATCTAACATAACGTGATAGGATTTTTTCCCCCTCATTTCCAGGAACATATCTGATTAAACCTTGCACTGAATTACACATGGCCGCTCTGGAACACTGTAATTCATCAAGCAAACTCTAGGAGGAGATAATATTAATCTAATCGTAATACACACACATTGAATCAAGCTGGTGTTATATAATCTCCTTATCTTTCATCCAGCTTAAACAGTCTTCCCTAAACACTCCCTGGTATTGTATTAGGTTTGTACGACGTAGTTAGTTTGTTATTTGACGTAACACACATCTTTCATACGTAGCTTGGCACAATACTCCATTTTATATATTTAAAACCTGTCACCTTGAATATTTAAACCTATTCCTTATTTCAATCCTACGTTAACTCAGCGTAGAATTGTATATTTGATCAGTTTCAATGTTTTTTTTTTTTTTATTTTCACCAATCAATTATTTTTTTCATACGTAACTTAGCACAGTAGTAATATGTTTATTAGTTTAAGTCTTATATTTTGACTTGTTATTAGTTTTTTTATACGAAATTTTACATAAATGAGTTTAGATCAGTTTTCTAATTATCGCTTTTATATTTTAAGCTGTCATTCGTTTTCTTTAATAAGTTAATTGGCATCTAATTGCATTTTTTAAAGTTTTAACATGTGTCTATGCATATGTTGACTTATTTAACATTTCTTCTACATAACTTAAGGTCTCCCTGAAGCCTACCGGCGCCATGGGTAAAGAGATAAAACGGGTGTCAGTCCCACCCGCAACACCTTCAAAGGTGACGTTACCATCACCCAAGATATCATACACAGCCTGGGTGGTGGCATCTAGTTTAGTAGTCCTCCTCGATGTCTCCTTGTCTCCACTTGAACCTTGCATATCAGATTATTTCTATGTAATTGATGATGTATGTTTCTCAGCTGACATGTTAATAGGCTACCATACTATGGCACATTTCAACATCTCACTTTTCCCTTCCACTCATCAAATTGCCCAGAATGGTACTTTCATCTCTGCCTCTCCCTCCCATGAGTCTCTGTCTTCACCTGATGTCTATATCGCCACGTCACGTCTGGCCATGACTCACCTCCCGTCTCTCCCTCTCTGCCCAAGTCACCCTCAGTAATACCTGCCCCCCCCCCCTTGTCATCCTCAACGCCAGCCGACTCGCTTAGCGAAGCGCTGCCCAGCAACACCGACAACCTTTCCCCCACAACACTCTCTGACGTCCTCTCGACCGCCAGACTCAGGAAAGCTGTATTGACCTCCCCTGTGGTAGTCACACAGACTGACCTTTGTTTGGTGCGAGTTGCCGTCAAAGGTGTGCTCCCCGGGACAGACATCTTATGTTTGCCCGACTCTGCCCGAGTGAAAGGTGTCGCTCTCGAGTCAGTCCTTACGACTCTCGAGGATGATGGTTCTTACCGTATTGCAATTCAGAACCTCACTAATCATACTATATTCCTTAAATCCGGCGTGACTCTAGGTGATGTTCTCCTCTATCCTGCCCCTGTCACCCCTGTCGACTCATCCCCTTGTCATATTTCCTTGTCTGCATCCCCTGTCACAGACTCTCCATCACAGCCTCCCCCTCTACTTGCTCAGCATCTTGGTGATGTAGATTTCCCTGAGTCGAGACCAGATTTACTCGCCCTCTTATCGGCTTACAGGTCCTGTGTCTCTCTTCCGGGTGAACCTCTGGGAAAGACCGATGCTGTCTACCATTCCATCCACCTCACCCCAGGCTCGACACCCACCTACGTCCCGGCGTATCGCATCCCGCATAGCCGCAGGACGTTGATGGACGACGCTGTCAGAGCCATGCTGGACGAGGACATCATAGAACCAGCGGCCTCGCCATTCAATGCCCCGCTGTTTCTCGTGCCTAAGTCCAATGGTGAGTGGAGAGTCGTCGTCGATTTCCGTGGTTTAAACGCCGCGACGATTCCCGATCGATTTCCAATGCCAGTTTTATCTGATCTCCTCCAGTCAATAGGTGATTCAAACAGTGTATTTTCTACCCTCGACCTTCAGTCTGGGTTCTTCCAGGTCGAACTGGAAGAAAGTTCACGGCCCTACACAGCGTTCACCACATCATCTGGCCAATACGCCTTCAAGCGTATGGCCATGGGTCTTAGAAACTCACCCTTAACGTTCATGCGTCTAATGAACTCGACTCTCTCTGGCCTCTTAGGTAATTCGGTGTTTTGCTACTTGGACGACGTAATAGTCGCGTCCAAAGACCTTCCTGAGCACCTCGATACCTTATCGGACGTTCTGTCACGTTTCGCGAAAGCCGGTTTGACGCTAAAGCTCAGTAAATGTCAGTTCCTCAAACGCGAAATCAAATTCTTAGGACATAAAGTCGACAAAGATGGTATCCACACCCTTGATGACAAGATTCATGCAATATCACAGTTCCCGACTCCTAATTCTGCTGACGACGTTCGTAGCTTCATTGGTCTCGCAGGATTTTATCGCCAATTCATCAAGGATTTCAGTAAGATCGCTCAACCTCTCACATCACTGTTTAAACGGCACATAGAATTTGAATGGACAGACGAGCGCGAGAATGCATTCACTACCCTCAAACAAGCCTTGTGCAACGCTCCCGTCCTCGCTTTTCCCGACTTCAACAAGGACTTTACCTTTTGCACTGACGCGTCAAACATAGGTATCGGCTCTGTCCTTATGCAACGTGACGACAACGGTAAATCACGCGCCGTTGCTTTCGCCAGTCGGTTGCTCAATGCTGCTGAGCGCAACTACAGCGTCACACACCGCGAAGCTCTCGCAGTGGTTTGGTCACTTCGTCATTTCAGAGACATAATACTCGGATATCGCATCCACGTTCTGACCGATCATTTCGCTGTCACAGAGTTGTTCAAAGGAACCAGCTTAACTGGAAAATTTGCCCGTTGGCAACTCACCGTTCAAGAATATAATCCTTCATTCGCGTACATCCCAGGTAAAGCTAATTCTGTCGCTGACGCTCTGTCCCGTCATGTCGCTCCTGTCGCTCTACTTACAGCATCACAGTCACTCCCTACTCTTGAGGAAGTCAAATCCTCTCAACGCTCTGACCATTTCTGCACACGTCTCATTTACTACCTTGAGTCAGGTGATGCCAGTAACCTTCCAAGCTTGCCATTCTCCCCAGACTCCTTTCTGCTTCGAGATGATGTCCTCTATAAATCTAGTACTCTCATTTCTGAGGACGATGACTTACATCATGCATCTCAGCTTGTCATTCCAGAAGACCTCGTGCCCACTATCTTGTATCACGTTCATGACTCACCTCTTGTTGGTCACCCAGGCAAAGATAGATCATTCAAACAAGCTCAAAGGTCGTATTTCTGGCCTTCCATGCGGAAAGATATCACTCGTCACTGCCTCTTATGTGCCTCTTGCGCTGAGCATCGCCCCTCTCTTCATCACGAATCTCCAAATCTCGCTTACCCTATACCTCATGCGCCATGGGACAGTCTGTCAGTCGACGTGTTGAAACTTCCTTTGACCGAGAACGGTTTCCACTACTTGCTCGTTTGCATTGATAGTTTTTCACGATTCAGTATCTTGGTTCCTCTCAAGGACAAATCTGCACGTTCTGTTGCACGAGCACTGATATATGAAGTTATCTGCCGTTATGCGTCCCCTAAGGTGCTACTGTCGGATAATGGCACAGAATTCAACAATGCCATGCTCAAAGCTGTCTGCGAGTTATTCAATATCAAAAAGTGTAACATCATTCCATATTCCCCTCAGGCGAACGGAAAAGTTGAAAGAGCAAACCGTCGAATTCTCGACATATTACGTTTCATTGCCGGTTCAAGCTCCTCATGAGATGAACACATTCCATTAGTCGCGTGTTCTCTCAACGCTGCGATTCACTCATCTATCAACGAGTCCCCGCATTTCATATTATATGGCTCGGACAAGAAACTCCCATATGAGTTCCTCTCCTCTGAGCCTCGTCCGCTCTACTGCATCGACGATTATGTAAGAAATCGCGTCTCAGCTCTTCAACGCATCCATATTTCCGTCCGTGACAGCCTTGCAGACTCTCAGGAATCTATGCTAAATAAACAGCATCAGCGCGCTAAACCGCACGAAATCGAAGTCGGTGACATCGTGTTCACCAGAGTCCAAGACCGCCACTCTAAGCTCGATCCGCTATTCGACGGACCTCACCGTGTGTCCGAAATCATGGCTGGCCATAAGGTCAAACTCCGATATCTTAAGTCAGGCAGAGAGAATCTAGTTCACAAAGACCACCTCAAAAGAGTCGAGCGTGGATTCGAAGTCGAGTCTGTCTCTCCACTTCCACGTCATGTGCCTGACAGCGTTGTAAGTCAGTCACCTTCCCCTCCCCTTCCACTTGTTCCCAGATACAGCCTGAGGTCCCGCTTGGTCTAGTAGCCTTTTCATTTCCTGTGTCATTTTCTGTTTATATATTCATATTCTATTTTATGTACTTGTATTCATGTGTTTTTTTTCCATTGTATAATTCCAAACAACCTTCATTTTTATCATTCCCCCTCCTTTTTTATATTAACATACGAGGACGTATGTTTCCAAGGGTGAAGCATTGTATCATACTATATCTGTAACATAGTATTAAGTAGTTTCCTTTATATTAGGAGCCGAGAGAGAGAGAGAGAGAGAGAGAGAGAGAGAGAGAGAGAGAGAGAGAGAGAGAGAGAGAGAGAGAGAGAGAGAGAGAGAGAGAGAGAGAGAGAGAGAGAGAGAGAGAGAGAGACAGAGAGAGAGAGAGAGAGAGAGAGAGAGAGAGAGAGAGAGAGAGAGAGAGAGAGAGAGAGAGAGAGAGAGAGAGAGAGAGAGAGAGAGAGAGAGAGAGAGAGAGAGAGAGAGAGAGAGAGAGAGAGAGAGAGAGAGAGAGACAGAGAGAGAGAGAGAGAGAGAGAGAGAGAGAGAGAGAGAGAGAGAGAGAGAGAGAGAGAGAGAGAGAGAGAGAGAGAGAGAGAGAGAGAGAGCGAGGGAGGGAGGGAGGGAGGGAGGGAGGGAGGGAGAGAGGGAGAGAGAGAGAGAGAGAGAGAGAGAGAGAGAGAGAGAGAGTGTGTGTGTGTGTGTGTGTGTATTTCCGCATCCTGATCTGGTCTCTGGAGGCTTCTCCTTCCCAGGAGAGCCGCTGTCCCAAGAGCCATTGTCAAGATCACCTTTCCAGCCCGCCCCCCTTCCCAAGGGAAGCCGAGCTCTCTAGAGTCCAGCCAAGCCTTGCCTTCGCAGGTGTCCAAGGAGCGAGCCGGCGGAGATAAATAGAGTCTCTCCCCCGTTCTAAACATCACATCAGACTCAACTCAGACACAGCTCAGACTCAGCCGCTCAATTCACGGCCATCATCACTCAACCCTCTCTCGGCTACCAAGAAGTTCCAGTCTGCCATCTATTGTATCAATATATCTATATTGTCCAAATAAGATCAAGAAAACCTCAAGCTGCTTTTACCATTCTACCCTCTGGTATATTTCGGGCGCGGAGAATACTGGCGCATCCACCTGTATTGAGTATACCTCAAAAGATACTCTAATATACTATTAAGACTGAATACAAGGGGTTGTTATCTATACTGATAGATAAAAGAAGTTTAGGGTTGGATAAAAGTTTGATTGTTAGTGCGGTATACATTCCCCCAGTGAATTCTAGATATGCAAATGCTGAGTATTTTGAAGAAATAGATAATTTTCTTTTGGATTTATGCAAATGAAAACTACTCACATTTACTTTGTGGAGATTTTAATTCTCATACTGGAATTATGCTGGACTATGTTATGCCTGAGGATGGTGATGATAATGATGATGATGATGATGGTAATGGTGATTTATGTGAAGTACATCACATATTAAGTGAAATGAGAGTGGCTGGGACAAGGTACAACCAAGATGTAACACAAGATAGGAACTCTTATGGGAGAAACTTGGTGACAATATGTAGTAATAATGATGTGTGTATCTTTAATGGTAGACTAGAAGAAGACCTTAGAGTGGGGAAACCCACAACTACACAAGGTACACTGGTGGATTATGTCATAGGCTCACCAATAATGTTGAGAAATGTACAAGAATTTAGAATATTAGACTATGATCCATTGTACTCAGATATCCATTGTGGTATACATGTACAACTAAAAGTTAATATTGAGAAAATAAGGAATAATGATAAAAGTATTATGCATGTGAATAACTGTAACCTACCAGGGAAATGGAATGTAACAAAGGAAGTTGAATATAAAGCAGAAATTAATGAAAATGAGGTAAAGGAGTTAATAGAGCAGATGGATTTATGTCAATTGAAGAGGTGAATTCTAGGTTAAAGAACATATTGTTAGAGCCAGCTTTAAAGGTATTCCCACTAAAGAAAATTAGAAATTATGTTAAGCAAAGTAATAATGCAAGTCTATTTGGGTATGACAATCAATGTTGGAAAACAAGGAAAGCCTACCATAAGGCAAGACATATATAAAACCAAAGGAGTAATGAAGAAAATCAGAAAGACATGATAGAAAAAAGTAAGAAATATAAAGCTGAGTTGAAAAGAGTACAGAGAAAGGAAAAGGAAAACTTGGTGATTAAGTTAAAAGAAAACAAAAATAAAGATCCAAAAAAATACTGGAAAATATTAAAGGAAAGAAATGTTAATAAAAGCAAGACTACACTTACACTAGAAGATTTCTATCATCATTTTAAGAATTTGTCAGAAGAGAATAATTCAGTTGAAGAACTTATAATGGAACCGGAGAGTTCTGCACATGAGTTAAGAGAAATGGAAATACTGAATGATCCCATAACAGAAAATGAGGTGTTGAAAGCTATTGGAAAACTAAAGAATGAAAAGGCTCCTGGTTATGATAACATTGTTAATGAATACATCAAAGGTACTAAAAATATTCTTTATAATTTGTATGTTAAAATTTTTAGTAGAATCTTAGATACAGGATATTTACCAGAGGAATGGTTAATAGGGGTTATTGTTCCTTTGTATAAAAGTAAAGGTGATGTTGATGATCCACATAACTATAGGGGTATAACTTTGCTAAGTTGTTTAGGTAAGCTATTCACATCAATAATAAATGACAGATTAACACATTTTTCAAATAGACATGATATTGTAAAAGAAACACAAGCCGGGTTTAGGCAAAGTTATAGTACCCTCGACCACATATTCCTACTTAAGAGTATAATTGACTTGTTTTTATGGAAGAGGAAAAAACTGTTCTGTCTTTTTCTTGATTACAGGAAGGCATTTGACACAATATGGAGGGATGGGCTTTGGTATAAGATGATAAAAGCAAATATAGGTGGTAAAGTATTTAATGTTATTAAAAATATGTATATGAATATAAAATCATGTGTTAAGTTGAACCAAAAAACATCTGACACTTTTATCTGTACTAAAGGAGTAAGACAGGGTGAAAATTTCTCTCCATTATTATTTGCTCTATATGTTAATGATATTGAAGATTCTTTGATAGAAAACAACTGTAATCATTTGTTATTTGATGATGACTTTCTTGATTTACATTTAAATTTATTAGTAATGATGTATGCTGACGACACAGTTATTTTAGCTAATAGTGAAGAAGAAATTAAAAATATTTATAAAGCATTGGAATCATATTGTGTGCAATGGAAGTTAGAGGTGAACAACAGTAAAACAAAGGTTGTAGTGTTCAGTAGAGGGAGGATGAATTATGACACCTATAATTTTATGTTTAGGGAAGAGAATATAGAAACAATAAGCGAATACAAGTACCTTGGAATTTCATTTAATTATAATTGGCCAATTAGAACTTAAAAAAAGGGCTACCAGAGCGATGTATTCACTTATTGGAAAATGCTGTAAATATGACCTACCAATTGATTTACAACTTGAGTTATTTAATACAACTGTGATGCCAATTATGACATATGCTTGTGAAATATGGGGTTACAGTGTTGATAGAGAGGTGAAGCAATTGCAGATGAAAATTTTCAAACATGTATTGTACGTTCATAAGAATACAAGTACAGATATTGTGTACGGCGAGTTAGGAGAATACCCACTTGATGTAATTATTAACACTAAAATGATAGGATACTGGTCAAGGCTGATAACAGGTAAACTACTAAATTAAGCTTGATAATGTATAAAAGTTTATTATATCTAGACTCAACAAACATGTACTCATCTCTTTGGATTAGTCATATAAGAAATATTTTGAATAGCTGCGGTATGTCAGACATATGGTTAGATCAACAAGTTAATAATCCTGAATGGCTAAAGAAAGCAATAGAAAGGAAACTGAAAGATCAATGGATTACAACATGGCACAGTAATATTTCAACAAAGGGAATTTGTAAGAGTTATAGCATGTATAAAGAATTGTATGTTATGGAAGATTATCTATTGAAATTAAGAAAATATATCAGAATGCCATTTACTAAAATAAGAGCAAATAATAATAGATTACCAGTTGTGACAGGAAGATATGAAAATGTAAGTAGAGAAGAAAGATTATGCACGAAGTGTAGAAGTAATGTTGTGGGAGATGAATTTCATATAATGTTGTTATGTCCTAATGAAAATATTGTTGAACTACGTAACAGATATATTCCATATTATTATAGAAATAACACAAATTTAAATAAATTTACTACTTTGATGCATAGTAAAAATGCAAAAAATTTGACCAATGTTTCCTATTTCTCGAGAGCTATCTATAAAATGTTTAGGTAATTCACTAAAGAGTTTTACTTCAGGATTCTGTTATTATTGTTATGATACTGTTTATTTCTTTTTTGTAATTATCTTTGAAATTATATGAAGAGCTGTGCTCCATACTTTGTTTACAAAGTCTGAGCAAAATAAATTGAATCTGAATCTGAATCTGAATCTGAATCACACACACACACACACACACACACACATATATATATATATATATATATATATATATATATATATATATATATATAATTATATATATATATATATATATATATATATATATATATATATACATATATATATATATATATATATATATATATATATATATATATATATATATATATATTGTTACGACGGGAGATTCTCAGTCTCTGTCGTAAGTCATACACCCAGGCTGTAAGCAGCCTCACACAACCCACCACGGCTCCAATCACGCCGTGGGTAGTACTGTGGCTATACACATCCTCCAGATACTACCAATCTAGGGTCACAAGCCACTAGGTATCTGTGAAACACCAAGATAAAACCCCCTCAAGGTGTTCAGGGCTACAAAGCCTATAACCACTCCGTCTACACACGGAAAAAATACACACATACACGCACGTCCATTACTGGCCGTTACGCAACAGTTAACACACCCAAGCTCAGATACCCTAGCTGGGAAGGATAAGTAAGTACGTTCTCGAGATCACTGTCCCTAACACATGTGAGTAACCTAGGGCGGGGTTATACCCCTGGGGGACATTCCACCCTTAGCGTAGGCATCCACCCACTGTCCAGCCCAGGAATATAAAACTCCCTGAATTCAGTGAGAGCTCTTAGTCTCCCCAGACGACCTAACCACGTCCCAACTTAAATCGTGGAGAGGGGGGAGAAAAGAATATACTCTCACTGAACTCTAACACACAAGTGATAATCCTCTCTGAGGTAACCTGCCTCCTCAGAGTAGCATGTTACAATAGTACCATAATACGAACAATAATAATATTACCAGTACCCACAATGCTCTCACAATAGCATACAAAAGTCCTCTCCCCTAAGTCACACCGGGGGAAGGCAGAACTCTGAGTTCTCTTACCACAAGACGAGACAATACTTCCTCGGAGACACTAAACGAGGAGTCTACTAAGTCCCTAGCTCATAGAATATCCTTATGGGGATATTAGGAGGGCGAGAGGAATGTAGCCAAATCTCACTGCAAAACAAGGCAGATGTAATTATTACATTAAGTGAGATCCCTAACCATCCCTCTCATTTCAGCACCTCCTCCTACAATACCTAACAACCTTATAACTCGAGAGAAAGGCGAGCCACTGGAGAGAGCAAATAAAACACAGATGAATAAGGAAATCTCTCCACTCCCTCTCCGTACGTCTACTCAGCTCGAATCTCTAAGCGTTTCTGCTTGCCCAAGCGATGGTTACACACAAGGATCTTATCTCTATAAGATCCTTGGTTACACACCACCGATCCGACCCGCCTGACAGATGCCAAGTGACATATTATACAAACAATAATCTCGTCATGCCACAAGGAAGGGAACATCAAGCCCAGCTTCTTATACCCTGTCAAAACAGCATCCCCTCCTGTCTAGAAGGCGGAAAGAAACAGTAGTGGGCTTCCCAAGATGTAATAAAGAATGTAATAAAGAAATTATCGTGGCAGGGCGGGGGAGACAGGCAGTTGCCGGGAGACATAAGAGACTCGCGCGCCACACAGAACTCTTGCCGCTGACACAGAGGACAAATGAACAACACTAAATAATATATCGCCCATTATGACAATATATATATATATATATATATATATATATATATATATATATATATATTTATATATATATATATATATATATATATATATTTATATATATATATATTTATATATATATATATATATATATATATATATATACATATATATATATATATATATATATATATATATATATATATATATATATATATATATATATATTGGTATAGCTTACTGTATCACTAATGATTCCTTTTATTTTCCTTGGTGTAGCCATTATTATTACATTCGTTATAAACCATTTCCATTTATGTAAGTATTATGAATATGTACAACAATTGCTGCACATGAAAGTGGACATATTCCTTTTAGTGAACCATGATGCTGTGTTAACCTATAAATAATTGTTTGTTTTGGATTTCCATCAAGGTAACAAGAAGCTGTTTGATTCCGTAACAATGGTGTATGTTTCAAAGTGTGGCCTCGCAGCCATTCTCATCCGAGGCCGACTCTGGTTTGGTGCTAAACACCCAAAAGACTTCATG
>JAPQNM010000027.1:1209598-1217098 GCA_029783475.1 Metacarcinus magister
GTTTCCCTATTAAGTATAGCTTCAAACCTTTACAAGACATTACAGCTATAGTACAATAAATCCTCCACAGTCCTCCATACTACCGTACATTTTCTCAGATGTAGACAAACCTAAATCAGTTTCTTATGTGGCGCATTTCCTCACGGGGTCTCGCGACTCTCTGACTGACTCTGCCTCTTGCTCTAGCTGGTTCTCTGACCCTAGCTCTGATTCTGGCTGCTTGTGCCACGTCTTGAATGAATGAATACAATCTAAACTAGAAGGAGGGAGGAAGTGGGGACAGTGGAATAATATATGGTGTCGCTCTCTTTATATATGCCTGGCGGAGGAAATTCTGGAAGTGGAATCACTTGTACCGTCTCGGCTAATCAGCTTAGTGATTGCACCATATTTGGAAATCCATGACATCAAACAAATAACGATTGCGTAGAAATGTGGTGCAAGCCTACATTGCTCCGTAACGCTAAGCAATTCCTCCACAGTTTCTTGATAACCTATTTGATCAGTATCTGACTATCAGTCAGGTTCAGTGTCTGGTTAACAAATAGTTGACAAAGATCGCTTTCATATTCAAGCTATGGCAAGACTAAATTAACGTGCTGCAGGTAAATGCAACCTCCAATTTTATCTCCTTGTAAACCTTCTTAACAATGAGGCTAGATTAAAATCTATATACATAAGGTTAGTATCTGAAAAAAGCTACCAAGGATCCAGCGGAATAAAGTATAGGGATTTGCAGGGTACAATATTCACTCTTTGGGTTGAGTATGTGAAGTATGGGTGGAAAGAGGTCATCATATTAACTGCTGAAAGCTTGTGCTCATCTCATTGGCCAAGTGTGCAGCTGAATCTTGCATGTATGTATTTTTCATTAAATATTTTAAATATTTTAAAGTCTGTATACGTATTTAGGTTTTATTGGTTATATATATATATATATATATATATATATATATATATATATATATATATATATATATATATATATATATATATATATATGTAATAGGCGAAATTAGATTCAAATTAGATTGGAATTAGAAGGCTGTTAGAAGGACTAACAGCTATGTTAGAAGGAAGTTGAGCAAGACCGGCGTAGGAAGTCGATTGATAACGGCTCGCTATAACCCAAAATAGCCGGCTTGTTTTCTGTACATTCAGCTCGTTAAAGACTCAATTCCCATTGGTAGGAGATAAGCATGTCATCGCTACGTCATAGAACGTCATTAATATACTTCGAAGTTATTGGTTAAAGAAAGTTATGACATCACGACAAGGGCTGTGTGCCAGTCCAGAGCTCAGTATGGAGGAGAGAACGGCAGTGGCACCCAAGTCATAAACACGTACAAGCTACGTAATTATTGAAAATAGAATCGCCCTAACATATGTAGCATTGGGTGCTTGTGAGTGTTTGTAGCTAGTTGGTCCACTGGGTAATGAGAAAACTCAGATCCAGTTAAGGTTATTTATTTTATCAAAAATACAGACTGTAAGTAACAATTGCTGAAGAGTTGTGGTATATGGTATTTTGAATATGCGCACTGTTTGATGACAGTGCGCACCAAGTTGATAGGTGTGCGCTGGTCAGCAGCGCAACAAAATATATAATAATATTATAAAAAGAAAAACATAAATAAAGATATATATAGAGTACAATGAATATTGAAAAATATAATAAAAAATAAAGTTATAATAGTATGTGGTGGAGCAACACATTCTCACCAGAGCTGCTAACCGCACGTTCTCTATGGTGTGTAGGGGAGACTGCTACACATATCCATACTGAACTTAGAAAAGTTCTGTTATATTAGTGAGTGACTGATTCTGTGTGAGTGAGTAGTAAACATTACCGGTGCACCAATTAAAATAATATTACCGTGTAAACATTATATTTTATATAACAAAATAAATGAAAACATAAAGCATTGTTTCCTAGCTGAGAGGTAGAAGTAATAACAACGAAGGTAAGAGGATTGAATTACGGAAGACCCCCCCGTAACATATATATATATATATATATATATATATATATATATATATATTATATATATATATATATATATATATATATATATATATATATATATATATATATACAGGTTGCCTATCAATAATCCGGCAATCAATATTCCGGTTCCATCGGCGGACATGAATTTCAGAGCGTAGTTCCAAATGTCCTGGATTGGCGCATCACTGTTTTCGGGAGGCGCTGTTTATGTTTGTTTTGATGGTGCTGTACCCAGAATTAGCTGTTTGTTCATGCCGGACTATTGATAGGCAACCTGTATACATATATATATATATATATATATATATATATATATATATATATATATATATATATATATGTTTTAAAGGTTTTACATTCAGACAGGTTTTAAAGTTTTAATTGCTTATCTATATTCAGCGCATGAATTTAATAAACTTGCATATAACCTTTCTTTCCAAATTCTTTATTTAACACTCGATAAAAGCCCCGACGGAACGTGTGGGCGAATTGATTTAGAATGGGCGAAGTAATTTAAACGTGGCCAATCAGCTAGGATATGTGTTCCCCTGTAATTTAATTAATAAACTAACAAACTTTGACTGTACTCCTTGTAAAGTAAAATCCTGGAACTTAGAAATGCGTGGGAAAGGTGAATTAAGTATATAGCAGTGAAGTGGTAAGCTGTGGTGGGGTGGTATTTTTTTTATTTATTTATTTTTTTTTCACATTAAAAGGGCACTGTCCCAGGGAAAACAAAAACACGTTAAAAAAAATCCCGCTTGTCGCCAGACCCTGCAAAGAAAACAGTAGGAGAAAAGAAGCAAGGGGTGGAGTTTCAGTTAACATTAGAGGTGTGTTGACACTCCTCTAATTAAAGAGTTTAAGTCATAGGCAGTTGGAAAAACAGACAAAAAAAGAGAGTTCCAGAGTTTACCGGTGTAAGGGATGAAAGAGTGAAGATACTGGTTAACTCTTGCATTAGGAAGATGGACAGAATAGGGATCAGAAGAAGTAGAAAGTCTTGTGCATCGAGGCCGCGGGAGGGGGGGAGGCATGCAGTTAACAAGTTCAGAAGAGCAGTCAGCATGAAAATAGCGGTAGAAGATAGATAAAGATGCAACATTGCGTCGGTGACTTAAAGAATCAAGACAGTCAGTTAGAAGAGGAGAGTTGATGAGACGAAAAGCTTTAGACTCCACCATGTTTAATAGAGCTATGTGAGTTGAAACACACCCCCCCCCACCCCCAGACATGAGAGCCATACTTCATACATGAGCAGATAAGGCTCCTGTATAGAGCAAGCAGCTGGGAGGGAGAGAAAAATGGACCCAGACGCCATAGGACACCTAACTTCTTGGAAGCTGATTTAGCAAGAGTAGAGATATGAAATTGCCAGTTTAGATTTTTAGTAAAGGATAGACCGAGTGTGTTTAATGTGGAGGAGAGGGGAAGTTGAGTGTCATTGAAGAAGAGGGGATAGTTATCTGGAAGGTTATGTCGAGTAGATAGTTGTAGAAATTGAGTTTTTGAGGCATTGAACAGAACCAGGTCTGTTCTGCCCCAATCAGAAACTAGTGAAAGATCATAAGTTAGGCGTCCTATAGCATCTCGCCTTGAATCATTTAATTCTTGTTGGGTTGGGCGTCTGTTGTACGACTGTGAAAAATGCAAGGTGGTGTCATCAGCATAGGAGTGGATAGGGCATTGAGTCAGATTTAGGAGATCATTAGTGAATAACAGAAAGAGTGGGTGATAGGAAAAAACCCTGAGGAACATCACTGTTAATAGTTTTAGGAGAAGAACAGTGACCGTCCACTACAGCAGCAATAGAACGGTCAGAAAGGAAACTGGAGATGAAGGTACAGCGAGAAAGATAGAATCCGTAGGAGGGTAGTTTAGAAATTAAAGATTTATGGCAGACTCTATCAAAGGCTTTCGATATGTCAAGGCCGACAGCAAAGGTTTCACCGAAGTCCCTGATAGAGGATGACCAATATTCAATTAGGAAAGCAAAAAGATCACCAGTAGATCGGCCTTTAAGGAAACCATACTGGCAATCAGAGAGAAGGTTGTGAGCTGATAGATGCCTCATTATCTTCTTGTTAAGGACAGACTCAAAAGCTTTAGAAAGGAAGGAAATCAAAGCTATAGGGCGGTAGTTAGAAGGATTGGAGCGGTCACCCTTTTAGGGACAGGTTGAATGTGAGCAAACTTCCAGCAAGAAGTAGAGAGACACAGACGAAAGAGTTTGACCAGGCAGTGAGCGAGTTTGGAAGCCAGCCCGTGCCGAGGCTCGAACGCGGGACCCTGAGCTGGTATGCCCGACCGCTAGCCACTAGACCACCGCCACTAGACCGGTCGGCTTCATCGGTAGAACTTTTGAGTATAAATCTGAAAAAGTTATCCTTACACTATATAATGCACTCGTACGCCCTCATCTAGAATATTGCATTCAATTTTGGTCACCATAATATAGAAAAGACATTAATAAGCTGGAAAGAATACAAAGAAGAATTACTAAAATGATCCCAAGATTGCGAAACAAGTCTTACGAAGAACGACTAAAGGAGTTGAACTTATTCAGTTTATCCAAACCTGTGTTATCACACAGTTATATAAAATTAAATTCCTTAGATTAATTATAGATAAAAACTTAAATTTCAAACACCATCTTTCCCACCTTTGCTTAAAATTATCAAGAACTATTCCACTTCTCTATAAAGTAAAACCCTTTGTACCGTCAACTGTTCTTAAATGTATTTACTATGCTCATATATACCCACATCTCAACTACTGCAACCCTATTTGGTCTACCAGCTATCCCTGCCACTTACATCAACTTAATGTACTCCATAAGAAAATAATCAGAATTTTAACTGATAGTGAATATTATGCACACACTCCCCCATTATTCAAAGCCCTTCAAATCTTAAACTTACAGGATCTATCAAAACTTAATATTGCCTCTTACATGTACAAACAAATAGGCTCACACAACACTTCTCACACACTTCACAACTACCAAACCCGACACCGACATTCTCAGAATATACCGAGCCATCGACTAACTCAATTTCAACATTCATTAATGTACCAAGGTCCCAAGACTTGGAATGCTATCCCTATCAATATTAAAAACTCTCCAACCCTCAACTCCTTTAAAAGTAAATTCAAGAAATTCATATTATCTTCATATTAAATGCATAAATTACTTATATTATTTTTATTATTATTTGTCTTTTTTACTACAATTATTATTAGTATAATGATATTAATGCTATTCATCATTCTTATTGTTAACAACGTTTATTGGTAACATATTATGATTATTAATAATAATAATTATTATTATTATTATTATTATTATTATTATTATTATTATTATTATTATTATCATTATTATCATAATTATTATTAAATTATCATTATTTATAGTCATTATACAATGGTTCCAAGTGTCATCTTTCCTTCTTTTCCCATACATTATATGCATCATTTCATCTTTCTTGTACTTTTATTTTATTATTTATTTATTTGTTATCTTCTTTATGTTAATTTTGTTAATGTTATTCATTATTTTGCTTTGTATTGCCCAAAAAGCTTTGCTTACAAAGGGCTGTTTGCTTTGAAAAAGATTAATTCTTGTGTGTGTGTGTGTGTGTGTGTGTGTGTGTGTGTGTGTGTGTGTGTGTGTGTGTGTGTGTGTGTGTGTGTGTGTATTTACTTTTTTTTCTTTCTTTTGATTGAAATTATGTATTTTTTTTCTACAATGTATTCACTGTTGCGTGCTTTACAAACCTATACGTTTGGGTTTTCAGAGTGTAGAGCAACACTTCGCTGCGCTAAGGTGGGAGGTTACTGCTCTCGCAGCTGCTCACAAGGAACGGTCGTGAAGGATCTTTGTGACGGCGAGGCTTGCCAGTGCTGCATACCAACCCGTGAGTGTTGTGGTTTATGATTTTCTCTATAATTCTCTAGTATTCTTTTTTTTTTTTTCCTGGCTTATTAACTTTTCAAGGTACTGAAGAAGTAGTAATAATATGACATGTAGGGCCATTATAACTATTATTTCTTATTAATAATATTATTAGCATTATTATTAGTATCATTAAAATTTTGTTTCTATTTTTATTTTTACTATTATCATTATTATCCCTATCATTATAATTATTATTAATATTATTAATATTATTACTATTAATATTGTAATAATAATTATTATTATTATTAATATTGTTAATATTATTAATAATAATAATAATAATAATATTATTATTATAATCATTGTTATTGTTATTATTTATGTATTATGTCCGGCCACCACCAAAATCACCAAGGAAATGGCTGTCCTCCTCAATAGCTACAACCTTGACACGTCTGTATCACCATTTGCCCTCAAAATGCTCTTTCTGCTGCCAAAGCTCTTCTTTCAAAAGACACACATGAAGAGCAAGACAAGTGATAATATAAAGGCAGTCTCAAGAAGAGTGAAACTGTGGCTCGAAAACAAACGGGATGAGCTCCTGGAGGAGGCCAGGGCCATACAGAAGAGACTGCCGAGACCCTCCATCAACCGTCACAGAGAAGAGGATAAAGCCCGTAGCTTTGCCGACAGGATGCGGCAAGGCAACGTGTCATCGGCACTGCGGGCCCTCAACGAGAATGAGTCCGGTGGTGTGTTGCCCCTCAGAAGGGAAACCATCAGTCAGCTGGAGGAAAAACATCCTCCTCCCAGCGACTTAACCGGACTCAGACTGCAGGGCCCGCACATACCCCCGAATAGTGTCATCTACGAGATGATCACGGGGGAAATGGTGTGGAAGAAATCCCTCCAGACACATGGCAGTGCTGGTCCCTCAGGCCTGGATGCGAGAGGGTGGCGTCGCCTGCTGAGCAGCACCATCTGTGGCAGTGGCGCTAGTGACCTCTGCAGTGCCCTCGCGGCACTAGCAAGGAAACTTGCCACCACCACTTGTCACCATCTCGACGCCCTCACTGCCTGCCGCCTCATTCCTCTTGACAAGAAGCCAGGATGCAGACCCATCGGCATCGGCGAAGTCATACGACGCGTCGTGGGTAAATGCATCATGGCTGTCGTTAAGGAGGATGTGAGGAGGGCGGCGGGGAACCTGCAGGTGTGTGCAGGACTGTCGGGATGTACTGTTTGAAGACGAGGCGTCCCTTGAATAAGATAATTGACTCGTCGACCACCATCTTCTGGAAGGGATAGAAATACTTTTTGTACCGTGTAAGGAACATAGAAAGTATTTCTCTCACCTCCCAGATACGGTCGCTGGTGATACGATTTTCATTGTCTGCATAGTACAGAAAACTAAGCAGCAATAAAAATCTATCACGAGTCATATACTTATTGAAGATAGGGGTACTAACGAGGGAGTCATTACGCCAGTAATGCTGGAGAACATGCTTTTTACAAAGCGGCATCACCAGCATCAAGGCGATAAAAACGAGCAGCTCCTTGGAAGTGGTGTCTACCCATTGCCGGAACC
>JAPQNM010000027.1:1222098-1237098 GCA_029783475.1 Metacarcinus magister
TCCCAGTAGGATACACATCTGTAACAAACAACCGTCTTAGCTCCTCTCGTATTCCAATGGGTTTGGCATTATATGAGGAAGTTCAGGTGCTCTACCTCTCGATCGGAGGTTATACGAATCTTCAGATTCCTGTCTTATTTGCTCATTATCTGGTCCTTCTTGGACTTCTTCCCTATATCTTTCTAGCTGTGGAACTGTCATCTCTGTTCCTATCTCTCCTTGTCTTTGATTCTCCATTTCTCCTCGATTCTCTGTTTCTCCTCGATTCTCTATTTCTCCTCGATTCTCTATTTCTCCTCGATTCTCTATTTCTCCTCGATTCTCTATTTCTCCATCTTGTATATATTCAGGGTAAGTCAACTCCTCATAGTTTGACTCCTGTAATGGGTAAGCTTTCCTCACTTTCTCATTTTCTCTAATGGTTATGCTCTCTTCAGGAATTACTCTCATCCGGTCTGTATGTATCGTGACTTCTTTACTTGTTCTAATATTTCTTAGCTTCATAACTACTTCACTTATCACTCTGGTTATTCTATATGGTCCGTCATATAATGGTTGTAGTTTCTTGTTTTCTCCTCTGATTTGTATATGTTTTACATACACTCTATCCCCAATTTTTAAGGGTTTAATCCTGGTAATCCTTTTGTAATTTCTTTCCATCTCTTCGCGTCCTTCCTCTAGATACGCGGTACATCTCTCGTATACTTTTTTCGCTACTACTGCCATCTCTTGTTTGTACTCATCTACATTATACCATGGCCTTCGCTCTGCCTCTAACATTTTATGGGGAATGTTAGGATCTCTTAAGTGTAGAAGGTAGTATGGGCTGTCTCTTATCACTCTGTGATACCCTGTATTGTAGGCTTGTGTCGCCACCGGAAGCATTTCATCCCATATTGCTCGATTATTCTCAACTAGAGTTCTCAATATATTCACTAGAGTATAATTTGCTCTTTCTATTATTCCATTTGCAGACGGTCGATATGCCGTAACTGTTGCATGCTTCATCTCTAATTGCACTGCAATTCCATCAAATATTTGATTAACAAATTCTTTTCCTTGGTCTGTGACCACGGTTCTCGGGACACCATGCATACATACTACGTTCTTGTAGAAAGCTCGGGTTACTTCTGTTGCTTCCTTGCTCCTTAGCGACGCCGTTATAAGGAATCGTGTAAATACATCTATTATGGTAAGAATGTATTTCTTTCCTTTATCGGACGTACCCATGGGTCCTACTAGATCCATGTGTATACGCTCGAAAGGTGCGCTCACGTCAGGATAGTGCCTTAACGGTGCAGGGTATGTATTTCCGATACTTTTAAATCTGCAACATACCGTACATTTCTTGCAATATTCTTCTACATCTCTTTTCATTCCCGGCCAGAAAGCAAGTTTCTGTGCCCTGTTCAGCGTAACCTTAACCCCTCCGTGCCCTGCAGTTGGCGACGAATGAGCCAAGTTTAACGCCTTGAGAACGTACTCAAGAGGTAGTACTACTGCTTTTGATTTCTCTCCATAGGGACTAGTGACTTCCTTGTATAATACATCACTCTCTAATCTTAGATCTCCTAGGGGTAATCTCGTGTTTTGTTTCTCTTCTCGCATTTTTTCTGCTATTGCCTCCGTCTCAGCGCCCGCTTTTATCATCTCTTTTATTATCTTGTACCCTCTGTCGGTATCTTGTAACCGTTTTATTTCTTCTATACTCCATTCTACAGGTTCCTGTTCCTGTTTACGTCTTGTGATGGCTCCTACCATCATCACTTTATCTCTTGGATCCTCTAATTCGATTTCTTCTATTTTCCTCATTCTGGATAGAAAATCTGCTACTGGATTCTCTTTCCCTGGCAGGTAAGTCACGTTAAAATCATATTCGGACAACAGTGTTTGCCATCTCGCTATTCTGCCACTTGGCGTTGCTTTACTCAGCAGCCATACTAATGGTCGGTGATCTGTGTGTATTTCTATATGATACCCCAGACATAGTGGTCTGTTTACTTGTAATCCATAAATCACTGCTAGTGCTTCTCTCTCTATTACAGGATATTTACTTTCTGCATTATTCAGCGTTCTGCTGAAAAACGTAAGTGGTCTGAGGTTTCCTTCCTCATCTTTCTGTTGTAGAACACCTCCAATGCTTACTTCTGACGCATCGGTCGTTAATATGAAGTCCTTGGCGAAGTCAGGGAATTTCAATATTATCTTCTCCGTTAACTCCGTCTTTAATTTTTCAAATGCCTCTTGGGCAGTCTCATTCCATTCTATTGGAGTCTTATCATTTTTCCTGTGTGGTCCTTTCTTTCCACTTAATAACTTGGTCAATGGTCTTGCTACCATTGAGTAACTTGATATGAACTTCCTATAGTAGTTTATCATACCTAAGAAAGACTGTAATTCTCGCACAGTTTTAGGGACAGGTGCTAATTTGATAGCTTCTACCTTTGAGGGTTGAGGTTTGAGTCCATCTGCACTTATTACGTGACCCAAATATTCTACTTCCCTTTTGAAAAATTCACACTTTTCTAACTTAAGTGTTAGTTTTGCAGACCTTAGTCTCTCGAGTATCTGTTCTAAATTTTCTAAGTGTCTTGGAAGGTCGGTTCCTTGAACCACAATGTCGTCTAGGTACACATGTGCAGTTGTACCAATTAATCCTGCTAAAACAGTGTTAACTACCCGCTGGAAGCAACTAGGAGCATCTCTTAGTCCAAACGGGAGACACGTATACATCCAGTGTCCTTCAGGAGATGAGAACGATGTCTTCTCCATGCTCTCTGGGTCTAACGGAATCTGATGGTAACCTTGTTTCATATCCAAACAGGAGAACATCTTACTTTTTCCTAACTGATTCAATATATTTTGTATGCTTGGTAGAGGATACCTGTCTGCTCTCAGCTTAAGATTTAATGCTCTGAAATCTAAGCATATTCTAATTCCTCCATCTTTCTTTACTACTGGGATTAAAGGTGTATTATACGCTGAGTGAGAAGGTATAATTATTCCTTGCTCTTGCATTTTCTTTAATTCTTCTCGTACTTTGTCATGATGGCTGACAGGTATCGGGTAAGGTCTCTTATATATTACTTCGTTATCCATTTGTCTGATAGTATGCATATAAAATGGGGTGACGGTGAGTGGGTCTTTCTCAGTAGCAAAAACATCCTGATATTTCTTAATCAGTGTCTTTAATACTTGATTTTCCTCCGTATTTGTAGGTAACTTATGATCCACCATTTCATATAATCGCTTTAACCTTTCCTCCTGCGTGACTTTCAGTCGACTGCTCTGCTGTGTCACACTGGCCACCGTTGGCAACTGTTGTGTGTATGGGCAAGGTCTACAAGGTTGTACCGCTCCCATCGTTTTTTCGGTTTCTAGTTCTATCCCTTCATCTTCCACGTTAATATACTGCACAGTAAACATCGATTGTGTTTCATTTGCCATTGGATGAAGTCTTACTATACCTGGGCAAAGTAT
Source organism: Metacarcinus magister (assembly GCA_029783475.1). NCBI lineage: Eukaryota > Metazoa > Arthropoda > Malacostraca > Decapoda > Cancridae > Metacarcinus > Metacarcinus magister. The sequence goes on from JAPQNM010000027.1 coordinate 1,225,579, forward strand.
TCTGGCTTGAGAATTGCCTTGACATGGTTCAAAAACTGCCTCTTGACATCCGACCAGAGGAGTCGTGAGTGTTACATATCCTGCTGAGGAAGCGATGACTTGCACACATTCCGCAAGGCTGGCCCTTATGTAATCATTCTGGGGCAACCCCTCACATTCCATTAGGGTTCGTTTGGGTATGACGTCATAATCTCTCGTCTCTCCCTCTTCCTTTCTTCCTTTCATTCCCTCTTTCCCTTCCGTTTCTTCTTTATTCTTTATTTGTATGACCGTGACTCTTCGTTCATCTCCAGGAGAGGTTATCCCTACTATTTCTCCATTAATTTTTACCTCGACAAGGCTTTCTCCTTCCGTTGGTTGTATGGTTAACTCCACGTTATTTCGCTTCAAGTAATCCACGCCCAATACCACTGGTGTTGGTAATTTATATTGACTCACAACTACCATTTCTTGTTTTACGCTCGCTGTACCCACCTTAACTAAAACTTCTATTTTTCCATTATTTTTTACGGTGTCTTGGTTTATTGCGACTATGTCGACGGCTTCCTTGGTAATTATTATTCCTTCTATTTCTCTGTCTTCTATGAATTGTTTTTCTATTAGGCTTACACTTGCTCCTGTATCAATCATAGCGGTCACTTTTGTGTGCCCTTTATTTTTTGTTTGCATTTTTATTTCTGCTGCAATTAACCCAAACTCTTGACTTACTTTATAATGTTCCACACTCCCTACTGTATGGTTTTCTTTTTCTATCTCCTCTGTCTTTCTTACATTCTGGGTTTGAAATTGGAGTTTTTTTTTTGTTGTGAATACTGTGTCGATCTGGACCTTCTGCAATCTACTGTGCTATGGTTCGTCATTCCACAGTTTCCACACTGCCTTCTAGGAGCTCGGTTGCACTCATGTGTGCGGTGGTTATTTAACCCACAGTGATCACATCGTGTTCCTCTCTTTCTACAATGTCTTGCGATATGTCCAACTCCTTGACAATTATAACATTTAAAAGTGTTTTTTTCCACTTGCCTCATTTTTGTAGGTTGGGGATCTGTACTTAGGGTCATATTCACTGTCTGTTTTACCTCCTTCCTTAAGTCAGCGTCCGTCAGTTTACATTGTGGGTGATTCCTCACAAACTGTAATGCATATTTATACACCTCGGTTGGTTCATGTTTCTTTGGGCCGTGAAGGCACGAGTCAAATGAAGGGGGTAAGGCCCTTCTGAACGCTGCTACCTGGTCTTGTTTTACATAGACGGTACACCCCGGATCTATTTTTATCAGATTCTGCATTAGTGTATCTGTTCTGATGTAAAATTCTGTGATTGTTTCACGTGGTAGTCTCTTTGCAGTACTTAATTCGTATCTATAATTTACAAAATCTTCCTCCTCGGGATAGACTTCAGTTAATTTTGCCTTTACCGCCGCCCAACTGTATCCACCTTGTTGTAAAGCTGTTGTTACTACGTTTCTTGCCGTACCAACAGCGTATTGTTTAGCTAGTTCGATTCTCCCTGTGTCAGTAAAGTTGTGCTTAGTTCTCGCCTCTAGATCTGCTACCCATTTTGATGCGCTTATCTCACATGTATATTCTGCATGTTCACCGTGTCTTGCTTCACCTCCACAGAAGTACAGCAACCCTTGAACACTAGTAAGGTTGTCTTTGTTATTGTTATTTATTATTTGTGCTAGGTCTTGCGACTGTATTATTGTCGTTCCTCCCATGTTTCCTGCTCCCGCCCCTGCCATGCTATTTGGGCTTTGTGTTGGGGAGGCTGCTCTATTCTGACCCTGTTGTGAAATTCCTGTGTTTTCCATCTCTAGGTTTTCGTAGAACCACTCTAGAGATTCAGTACTGTCTTCACTTTTATTACTAACGCCTGATGGAATATATGCGACTTCAGGGGGACAATGAATTATTGTTTTACTTTGATCTAGATCAAATGACATGGATGATCGAAGCTCTTTTTGTATCTATTTTTTCTTTCTCTATCTTAGATTAATACAACCCTATTCATCCCACGCTTTCGCTGCCACCACTGTCGGTATCTGCCCTTCCACTAACAATTACTTACTTACCTTTATCAGGCAAGCTGTAATTACTTGAATACAATTATTGTTGATTCCTTGGACGTGTTATTCCCAAGGATCCCCAAGAATAATATTCTATGGAAGATAAAGGCCACAGATAACGTTTTCTCTTCAGAAACGTGAATTCAGGGATGTGAAAGGTTGTATTATCTTTAGATTTATTCTTAAGTTATAATATAGTACTTCTTGTACTATTTTGTTACTCCTCTCTAATACGTACTTTCCTAGTCTACTGTGATCCGTGTTATACAACAAACTACGGTTCACTTCTTACACATATCCTCGTCCACTGTGATCCGTGTTATACAATAAACTACGATTCACTTCTTACACACATCCTAGTCTAAATCAATCCTAACTATACCTCTAGGACCCTTGATTAAATATATGCCAGCCAGCTCAACTCTTCAGCTTCTACTCACGATATACAGCAACATGTCCGTCGTTGACGTCTTGTCCTTCAGGTCCTCGTCTGTGGAGTCCTGGGAGTCTTGTTGTAAGGATGCTTCTTCCTTCTTATATCCTTATTCTTCTTTCAGAGTTCTTCTTCCTTCTTAATACTCTGTGTTCTTTCTTCACAAGGATTTCTTCTGTACCTTTAATCCTTGTTCTTCTTTATTCTATTTCTTATTTCTTCTCTTCTTGTTATCAGAGTTCTTCTTCCTTCTTAATACTCTGGGTTCTCTCTTCACAAGGATTTCTTCTGTACCTTTAATCCTTGTCCTTCTTTATTCTGTTTCTTATTTCTTCTCTTCTTGTTATCAGAGTTCTTCTTCCTTCTTAATACTCTGTAGTATATCTTGTAATATTTCTGAGGTTCTTCTCGTTTCTTAACCTTGCTGTATGTCTGAGTTCTACTGCAAGTCGAGCTGGTGTGGGTCTAAGAGAGGTTCTTCAAAGTTGTTCTGCTCTAGACGAGTGCTGGTAAGCTTCTGACTTCTCGTTTCTCCTAACTCACCGGAGTCTGATCGGATCATGGGGGCGTATTCATTGCGACACCCTGTGACCAACGTGACTTCCTGCGAGGTTACCCAGAGCACCCAGAGACGAATCCTCTCTCTCCACACAAAGGCTCAATCTCACCCAGAGACGAATCCTCTCTCTCCACACAAAGGCTCAATCTCACCCAGAGACGAATCCTCTCTCTCCACACAAAGGCTCAATCTCACCCAGAGACGAATCCTCTCTCTCCACACAAAGGCTCAATCTCACCCAGAGACGAATCCTCTCTCTCCACACAAAGGCTCAATCTCACCCAGAGACGAATCCTCTCTCTCCACACAAAGGCTCAATCTCACCCAGAGACGAATCCTCTCTCTCCACACAAAGGCCTCTCTCCGCGCCCAGCATTTTGGTTTCAACTCACCCATTGTCTAAAATGCACCGATCTGATTGGGTCAGGCACGTCTACTTTTTGTGACTCACCGAAGAAATATTCGGCTTAATGAGGCGTCCCCACGTGTGTGGTAGACACAGTAAACATTCCAAGCCCCCACATTCTTTACCATGGGAGCTCACCTCTGTCACGTAGCTCCAAATTCCACCCATGACATATATGTATACATGCTATTATCTATGTATACATGCTGTTATCTATGTATACATGCTGTTATCTATGTATACATGCTGTTATCTATGTATACATTCTGTTATCTATGTATACATGCTGTTATCTATGTATACATGCTGTTATCTATGTATACATGCTGTTATCTATGTATACATGCTGTTATCTATGTATACATGCTGTTATCTATGTATACATGCTGTTATCTATGTATACATGCTGTTATCTATGTATACATGCTGTTATCTATGTATACATGATGTTATATATGTATACATGATGTTATCTATGTTGTAACGACCATCCACCTTCCGCTAGTTCTACTTTAAATTTTACTCTCCCCTTTCCCCCATTCGCTAATTTGCTAACCAGCGTGATATAATTTTCTTAAGATCGCCACCCCTGCTTACAGCGCCACTCCCGACTCGGAGCCGGGACGAAGAATGAAAGGCAGTGGGGTGAGAGGTGTGTTTCTGCGAGGTGTGGAATTTTGTAGCTCCGTCAAGGTATTCGAAGCCTGTACGGAAGTGCTACCTGGGGTTTTTCTTTTGTTTAGGGGCTCTCTATGACGTGGATTTACCTGCAAGGGCTTGTGACGTGAGTATTGCCATCGCCTTCCCAAGTGGCTCGTCAGTGTGTCTCTACATTTATTGCCGTGTGTTATATTTTGTCTATTTAGGATGTGCCTCTATTTTGGTGTGTTGTGTTGTGTGCCTACATTTCATAGTATATTTATTAGCATAAGTGTCTTTTTATTTCGGTTTACGTATTATTTATTATTAATGCCATATGGACCCTGACTGGTTTTTCCCCGGTAGTGAAGTGATCATAACACCGCCACATGTCATCAATTGTTTGAAGATGCGCGTTATCTTGGGATAATTTAATGTTGTTTAAAGACCACCTTGGCTTTTACCCTCACTCATTCTAGTTACACACTCGAACCTGGAACCACCCACATTAAAAGCCCGTAGTGCAAATAGTGACATAACAATGTATACATACTGTTATCTATGTATACTTACGGGGAGAAAAACAACACTGGCAGTCCTCTGTCTCCTCGCACAAGCCCGGTACATATTTGTCTTCACTGCAGGTTTTCACACAATAGCCTCCGATCAGATTGCAGGCAGGCTTGGGTTTGCAGACAGCTGACGGGTACAAAATGATAACTTGTGAGTGTTGAATACTATATTTTTTTGTTCCAGATACCATGATTTTTTTTATCCAATTTGATCTAAAACTGTCTATTGTTTCCCCATACAGACACGAAATGTTTGAAATTATGACAACTGACAAAGTTTCTTTACCCAAAGGTCAATTTATAGATGGGCTAAAGTTTGTCTGAACAGTTTCTTTTCCATTAGTTATTGACATATTTGTTTTGTTTTTATATTATTTATGCACTTGTATTAGTAGTAACCTAACCATACAGGCATACATCTAGTTATCTTCATGGGTCATATATCAATTATGAATATGCTTGCATTTATCTTATTATTTTCATTTTAGTCTTTTCTCCTAAAACACTAATTAAGCCTATCTCCTAATGAAATACTTGATTGATTGTGCAATGCATGTCAAGAAACATGTCGTTATTATATATATGGTTTAATTTTGTATATGTTTCATCAGCAAGTAATAACAAAAAATAAATCATTAAGAGATAAGAGAAAAAACAACAACTAATGCAAAAACAAAACAAAAAAATTTTTCAACAGTTATTGACAAATTGATTGTACAAATATTTTCATTGTTTTATTATGCAAGTGTGTAACAAGTATATTATTAATTTTTGAAAAAAAATTACTACAACTATTAACAATGTGTACTTCTATCATCACTACAATAGCTACTTTTACTGCTACTGCTTCTACTACAACTACTACTACGACGACTACTATTACTACAACAACAACAACTGCTACTACTACTACTACTACTACTACTACTGTTGGAACCCGCAAACAGTACTTCCAACGCAAACAACACTTCTGACGAAGCCGATACAAACAACACTCCTGACGAAGGAACAAAGGACAGAGAAGAATAAAGAGCATAACACCTAATCCTATGCGGACCGGAAGTTATAAGAGGACATGTAGATAACCCATAGCAGGCCTGGGTAACCTCGCAGGAAGTCACGTTGGTCACAGGGTGTCGCAATGAATACGCCCCCGTGATCCGATCATGTGGGGGCTTGGAATGTTTACTGTGTCTACCACACACGTGGGGACGCCTCATTAAGCCGAATATTTCTTCGGTGAGTCACAAAAAGTAGACGTGCCTGACCCAATCAGATCGGTGCATTTTAGACAATGGGTGAGTTGAAACCAAAATGCTGGGCGCGGAGAGAGGCCTTTGTGTGGAGAGAGAGGATTCGTCTCTGGGTGAGATTGAGCCTTTGTGTGGAGAGAGAGGATTCGTCTCTGGGTGAGATTGAGCCTTTGTGTGGAGAGAGAGGATTCGTCTCTGGGTGAGATTGAGCCTTTGTGTGGAGAGAGAGGATTCGTCTCTGGGTGAGATTGAGCCTTTGTGTGGAGAGAGAGGATTCGTCTCTGGGTGAGATTGAGCCTTTGTGTGGAGAGAGAGGATTCGTCTCTGGGTGAGATTGAGCCTTTGTGTGGAGAGAGAGGATTCGTCTCTGGGTGCTCTGGGTAACCTCGCAGGAAGTCACGTTGGTCACAGGGTGTCGCAATGAATACGCCCCCATGATCCGATCAGACTCCGGTGAGTTAGGAGAAACGAGAAGTCAGAAGCTTACCAGCACTCGTCTAGAGCAGAACAACTTTGAAGAACCTCTCTTAGACCCACGCCAGCTCGACTTGCAGTAGAACTCAGACATACAGCAAGGTTAAGAAACGAGAAGAACCTCAGAAATATTACAAGATATACTACAGAGTAAAGAGAGAGAAGAAGAACTCTGATAACAAGAAGAGAAGAAATAAGAAATAGAATAAAGAAGAACAAGGATTAAAGGTACAGAAGAAATCCTTGTGAAGAAAGAACACAGAGTATTAAGAAGGAAGAAGAACTCTGATAACAAGAAGAGAAGAAATAAGAAATAGAATAAAGAAGAACAAGGATTAAAGGTACAGAAGAAATCCTTGTGAAGAAAGAACACAGAGTATTAAGAAGGAAGAAGAACTCTGAAAGAAGAATAAGGATATAAGAAGGAAGAAGCATCCTTACAACAAGATTCCCAGGACTCCACAGACGAGGACCTGAAGGACAAGACGTCAACGACGGACATGTTGCTGTATATCGTGAGTAGAAGCTGAAGAGTTGAGCTGGCTGGCATATATTTAATCAAGGGTCCTAGAGGTATAGTTAGGATTGATTTAGACTAGGATGTGTGTAAGAAGTGAATCGTAGTTTATTATATAACACGGATCACAGTGGACGAGGATATGTGTAAGGAGTGAACCGTAGTTTATTGTATAACACGGATCACAGTAGACTAGGAAAGTACGTAGTAGAGAGGAGTAACAAAATAGTACAAGAAGTACTATATTATAACTTAAGAATAAATCTAAAGATAATACAACCTTTCACATCCCTGAATTCACGTTTCTGAAGAGAAAACGTTATCTGTGGCCTTATCTTCCATCGAATATTATTCCTGGGGATCCTTGGAATAACACGTCCAAGGAATCAACAATAATTGTATTCAAGTAATTACAGCTTGCCTGATAAAGGTAAGTAAGTAATTGTTAGTGGAAGGGCGGGTTTCGACAGTGGTGGCAGCGAAAGCGTGGGATGAATAGGGTTGTATTAATCTAAGATAGAGAAAGAAAAAATAGATACAAAAAGAGCTTCGATCATCCATGTCATTTGATCTAGATCAAAGTAAAACAATAATTCATTGTCCCCCTGAAGTCGCATATATTCCATCAGGCGTTAGTAATAAAAGTGAAGACAGTACTGAGTCTCTAGAGTGGTTCTACGAAAACCTAGAGATGGAAAACACAGGAATTTCACAACAGGGTCAGAATAGAGCAGCCTCCCCAACACAAAGCCCAAATAGCATGGCAGGGGCGGGAGCAGGAAACATGGGAGGAACGACAATAATACAGTCGCAAGACAACCTTACTAGTGTTCAAGGGTTGCTGTACTTCTGTGGAGGTGAAGCAAGACACGGTGAACGTGCAGAATATACATGTGAGATAAGCGCATCAAAATGGGTAGCAGATCTAGAGGCGAGAACTAAGCACAACTTTACTGACACAGGGAGAATCGAACTAGCTAAACAATACGCTGTTGGTACGGCAAGAAACGTAGTAACAACAGCTTTACAACAAGGTGGATACAGTTGGGCGGCGGTAAAGGCAAAATTAACTGAAGTCTATCCCGAGGAGGAAGATTTTGTAAATTATAGATACGAATTAAGTACTGCAAAGAGACTACCACGTGAAACAATCACAGAATTTTACATCAGAACAGATACACTAATGCAGAATCTGATAAAAATGGATCCGGGGTGTACCGTCTATGTAAAACAAGACCAGGTAGCAGCGTTCAGAAGGGCCTTACCCCCTTCATTTGACTCGTGCCTTCACGGCCCAAAGAAACATGAACCAACCGAGGTGTATAAATATGCATTACAGTTTGTGAGGAATCACCCACAATGTAAACTGACGGACGCTGACTTAAGGAAGGAGGTAAAACAGACAGTGAATATGATCCTAAGTACAGATCCCCAACCTACAAAAATGAGGCAAGTGGAAAAAAACACTTTTAAATGCTATAATTGTCAAGGAGTTGGACATATCGCAAGACATTGTAGAAAGAGAGGAATACGATGTGATCACTGTGGTTTAAGTAACCACCGCACACATGAGTGCAACCGAGCTCCTAGAAGGCAGTGTGGAAACTGTGGAATGACGAACCATAGCACAGTAGATTGCAGAAGGTCCAGATCGACACAGTATTCACAACAAAAAAAAAACTCCAATTTCAAACCCAGAATGTAAGAAAGACAGAGGAGATAGAAAAAGAAAACCATACAGTAGGGAGTGTGGAACATTATAAAGTAAGTCAAGAGTTTGGGTTAATTGCAGCAGAAATAAAAATGCAAACAAAAAATAAAGGGCACACAAAAGTGACCGCTATGATTGATACAGGAGCAAGTGTAAGCCTAATAGAAAAACAATTCATAGAAGACAGAGAAATAGAAGGAATAATAATTACCAAGGAAGCCGTCGACATAGTCGCAATAAACCAAGACACCGTAAAAAATAATGGAAAAATAGAAGTTTTAGTTAAGGTGGGTACAGCGAGCGTAAGACAAGAAATGGTAGTTGTGAGTCAATATAAATTACCAACACCAGTGGTATTGGGCGTGGATTACTTGAAGCGAAATAACGTGGAGTTAACCATACAACCAACGGAAGGAGAAAGCCTTGTCGAGGTAAAAATTAATGGAGAAATAGTAGGGATAACCTCTCCTGGGAGATGAACGAAGAGTCACGGTCATACAAATAAAGAATAAAGAAGAAACGGAAGGGAAAGAGGGAATGAAAGGAAGAAAGGAAGAGGGAGAGACGAGAGATTATGACGTCATACCCAAACGAAACCCTAATGGAATGTGAGGGGTTGCCCCAGAATGATTACATAAGGGCCAGCCTTGCGGAATGTGTGCAAGTCATCGCTTCCTCAGCAGGATATGTAACACTCACGACTCCCTCTGGTCGGATGTCAAGAGGCAGTTTTTGAACCATGTCAAGGCAATTCTCAAGCCAGAATACTTTGCCCAGGTATAGTAAGACTTCATCCAATGGCAAATGAAACACAATCGATGTTTACTGTGCAGTATATTAACGTGGAAGATGAAGGGATAGAACTAGAAACCGAAAAAACGATGGGAGCGGTACAACCTTGTAGACCTTGCCCATACACACAACAGTTGCCAACGGTGGCCAGTGTGACACAACAGAGCAGTCGACTGAAAGTCACGCAGGAGGAAAGGTTAAAGCGATTATATGAAATGGTGGATCATAAGTTACCTACAAATACAGAGGAAAATCAAGTATTAAAGACACTGATTAAGAAATATCAGGATGTTTTTGCTACTGAGAAAGACCCACTCACCGTCACCCCATTTTATATGCATACTATCAGACAAATGGATAACGAAGTAATATATAAGAGACCTTACCCGATACCTGTCAGCCATCATGACAAAGTACGAGAAGAATTAAAGAAAATGCAAGAGCAAGGAATAATTATACCTTCTCACTCAGCGTATAATACACCTTTGATCCCAGTCGTAAAGAAAGATGGAGGAATTAGAATATGCTTAGATTTCAGAGCATTAAATCTTAAGCTGAGAGCAGACAGGTATCCTCTACCAAGCATACAAAATATATTGAATCAGTTAGGAAAAAGTAAGATGTTCTCCTGTTTGGATATGAAACAAGGGTTACCATCAGATTCCGTTAGACCCAGAGAGCATGGAGAAGACATCGTTCTCATCTCCTGAAGGACACTGGATGTATACGTGTCTCCCGTTTTGGACTAAGAGATGCTCCTAGTTGCTTCCAGCGGGTAGTTAACACTGTTTTAGCAGGATTAATTGGTACAACTGCACATGTGTACCTAGACGACATTGTGGTTCAAGGAACCGACCTTCCAAGACACTTAGAAAATTTAGAACAGATACTCGAGAGACTAAGGTCTGCAAAACTAACACTTAAGTTAGAAAAGTGTGAATTTTTCAAAAGGGAAGTAGAATATTTGGGTCACGTAATAAGTGCAGATGGACTCAAACCTCAACCCTCAAAGGTAGAAGCTATCAAATTAGCACCTGTCCCTAAAACTGTGCGAGAATTACAGTCTTTCTTAGGTATGATAAACTACTATAGGAAGTTCATATCAAGTTACTCAATGGTAGCAAGACCATTGACCAAGTTATTAAGTGGAAAGAAAGGACCACACAGGAAAAACGATAAGACTCCAATAGAATGGAATGAGACTGCCCAAGAGGCATTTGAAAAATTAAAGACGGAGTTAACGGAGAAGATAATATTAAAATTCCCTGACTTCGCCAAGGACTTCATATTAACGACCGATGCGTCAGAAGTAAGCATTGGAGGTGTTCTACAACAAAAGGATGAGGAAGGAAACCTCAGACCACTTACGTTTTTCAGCAGAACGCTGAATAATGCAGAAAGTAAATATCCTGTAATAGAGAGAGAAGCACTAGCGGTGATTTATGGACTACAAGTAAACAGACCACTATGTCTGGGGTATCATATAGAAATACACACAGATCACCGACCATTAGTATGGCTGCTGAGTAAAGCAACGCCAAGTGGCAGAATAGCGAGATGGCAAACACTGTTGTCCGAATATGATTTTAACGTGACTTACCTGCCAGGGAAAGAGAATCCAGTAGCAGATTTTCTATCCAGAATGAGGAAAATAGAAGAAATCGAATTAGAGGATCCCAGAGATAAAGTGATGATGGTAGGAGCCATCACAAGACGTAAACAGGAACAGGAACCTGTAGAATGGAGTATAGAAGAAATAAAACGGTTACAAGATACCGACAGAGGGTACAAGATAATAAAAGAGATGATAAAAGCGGGCGCTGAGACGGAGGCAATAGCAGAAAAAATGCGAGAAGAGAAACAAAACACGAGATTACCCCTAGGAGATCTAAGATTAGAGAGTGATGTATTGTACAAGGAAGTCACTAGTCCCTATGGAGAGAAATCAAAAGCAGTAGTACTACCTCTTGAGTACGTTCTCAAGGCGTTAAACTTGGCTCATTCGTCGCCAACTGCAGGGCACGGAGGGGTTAAGGTTACGCTGAACAGGGCACAGAAACTTGCTTTCTGGCCGGGAATGAAAAGAGATGTAGAA
>JAPQNM010000027.1:1244598-1247098 GCA_029783475.1 Metacarcinus magister
TGCTCTTCATGTGTGTCTTTTGAAAGAAGAGCTTTGGCAGCAGAAAGAGCATTTTGAGGGCAAATGGTGATACAGACGTGTCAAGGTTGTAGCTATTGAGGAGGACAGCCATTTCCTTGGTGATTTTGGTGGTGGCCGGACATAATACATAAATAATAACAATAACAATGATTATAATAATAATATTATTATTATTATTATTATTAATAATATTAACAATATTAATAATAATAATAATTATTATTACAATATTAATAGTAATAATATTAATAATATTAATAATAATTATAATGATAGGGATAATAATGATAATAGTAAAAATAAAAATAGAAACAAAATTTTAATGATACTAATAATAATGCTAATAATATTATTAATAAGAAATAATAGTTATAATGGCCCTACATGTCATATTATTACTACTTCTTCAGTACCTTGAAAAGTTAATAAGCCAGGAAAAAAAAAAAAAGAATACTAGAGAATTATAGAGAAAATCATAAACCACAACACTCACGGGTTGGTATGCAGCACTGGCAAGCCTCGCCGTCACAAAGATCCTTCACGACCGTTCCTTGTGAGCAGCTGCGAGAGCAGTAACCTCCCACCTTAGCGCAGCGAAGTGTTGCTCTACACTCTGAAAACCCAAACGTATAGGTTTGTAAAGCACGCAACAGTGAATACATTGTAGAAAAAAAATACATAATTTCAATCAAAAGAAAGAAAAAAAAGTAAATACACACACACACGCACACACACACACACACACACACACACACACACACACACACACACACACACACACAAGAATTAATCTTTTTCAAAGCAAACAGCCCTTTGTAAGCAAAGCTTTTTGGGCAATACAAAGCAAAATAATGAATAACATTAACAAAATTAACATAAAGAAGATAACAAATAAATAAATAATAAAATAAAAGTACAAGAAAGATGAAATGATGCATATAATGTATGGGAAAAGAAGGAAAGATGACACTTGGAACCATTGTATAATGACTATAAATAATGATAATTTAATAATAATTATGATAATAATGATAATAATAATAATAATAATAATAATAATAATAATAATAATAATAATAATTATTATTATTAATAATCATAATATGTTACCAATAAACGTTGTTAACAATAAGAATGATGAATAGCATTAATATCATTATACTAATAATAATTGTAGTAAAAAAGACAAATAATAATAAAAATAATATAAGTAATTTATGCATTTAATATGAAGATAATATGAATTTCTTGAATTTACTTTTAAAGGAGTTGAGGGTTGGAGAGTTTTTAATATTGATAGGGATAGCATTCCAAGTCTTGGGACCTTGGTAAATTAATGAATGTTGAAATTGAGTTAGTCGATGGCTCGGTATATTCTGAGAATGTCGGTGTCGGGTTTGGTAGTTGTGAAGTGTGTGAGAAGTGTTGTGTGAGCCTATTTGTTTGTACATGTAAGAGGCAATATTAAGTTTTGATAGATCCTGTAAGTTTAAGATTTGAAGGGCTTTGAATAATGGGGGAGTGTGTGCATAATATTCACTATCAGTTAAAATTCTGATTATTTTCTTATGGAGTACATTAAGTTGATGTAAGTGGCAGGGATAGCTGGTAGACCAAATAGGGTTGCAGTAGTTGAGATGTGGGTATATATGAGCATAGTAAATACATTTAAGAACAGTTGACGGTACAAAGGGTTTTACTTTATAGAGAAGTGGAATAGTTCTTGATAATTTTAAGCAAAGGTGGGAAAGATGGTGTTTGAAATTTAAGTTTTTATCTATAATTAATCTAAGGAATTTAATTTTATATAACTGTGTGATAACATCATTGGAAATATTTAGCTTGGGGAGGGGTTGATATCACTTTGTTGTATTCGTAAATATCATGAAATAAGTTTTAGCAATATTTATAGTTAGACGATTAGCTAAACACCAATTTGATAATTTTATAAGTTCTACATTAGCTTTGTTTATTAAATCTGTGGATTCATCACCAATTATGAAAAATGTGGAATCGTCTGCAAATAGGATAGTATTTAAGGACTCAGATATATTACATATGTCATTTATATATAGAAGAAATAATATAGGGCCAAGTATACTTCCTTGTGGTACTCCTAATTGAACTCCAACCTTGGGGGATGAGGTGTTATTGCATACTGTATGTTGAGTTCTGTTATTCATATAGGATTTAAACCAGTCATGGATGCATCCACGGATACCGTAATGATACATTTTGTCTAAAAGGATGTTAGGTTCAACGGTGTCAAAAGCTTTGCGGAAGTCTATAAATATGGAAAGGATAGATTTGTTGTTATTAAGTGCTGTGTATAGAGGTGAGGTGAAGGAGTTGATAGCATCAAAAGTATTAAGGCCTGGTCTAAATCCAAATTGTTTGTTATTAAGTATATGCATCTTGTTTAGAAATGATATTAGGTACTTTTTCATTACTGATTCAAATATTTTAGAGAATACTGGTA
>JAPQNM010000027.1:1259598-1267098 GCA_029783475.1 Metacarcinus magister
TGCCCAGTATCATCCAAAGTAGAGTTGGTAGCAAAGGTTTGAGCGAAGAGTTCAGCTTTAGAGAAAGAAGAGACAGCTGTGGGGCCATCTGGTTGAAGTAAAGGAGGGAAAGATGAAGAAGTAAAATTGTTAGAGATATTATTGGCTTGATGCCAGAAATCACGAAAAGAGTTAGAGTTGGAAAGTCTTTGACATTTTCTATTGATGAAAGAGTTTTTAGTAAGTTGGAGAATAGATTTGGCATGATTACGGGCATAAATATATAGGGCATGAGTTTCAGCAGATGGATGGCTACGGTACCGTTTGTGAGCCGGCTCTCTATCATTGACAGCACGAGAACAAGCAGAGTTAAACCAGGGCTTTTTAGCTTTAGTATTAGAGAAAGTATGAGGAATGTATAACTCCATGCCTGTTATGCGCTCGGCACAAAGAGAAGGATCTCTGACATGGAAACAATAATCTTCCCAAGGAAAATCAGAATAGTACTGCCTCAGGTCCTCCCACTTAGCAGAGTTGAAATGCCAGAAGCACCTCTGCTTAGGCGGGTCCTGAGGCTGCACTGGAGTGATAGGACAGGTAACGGAAATAATATTGTGATCGGAGGAGCCCAACGGAGAGGAAAGTTTAACAGAGTAAGCTGAAGGGTTGGAAGTTAGGAAAAGATCAAGAATGTTGGGCGTGTCTCCAAGGCGGTCAGGGATACGGGTAGGGAACTGCACTAGCTGCTCTAGGTCATGAAGGATAGCAAAGTTGAAGGTTTGTTCACCATGTTGGTCAGTGAAAGAAGATAAAAGCCAAAGCTGGTGGTGAGCATTGAAATCCCCTAAAATGGAGATCTCAGCATAAGGAATTTTACTTAGTCAGAGAAATTAGGTGAGAGATATACAGCACAGATGAATTTAGTTAGAGAGTGACATTGAAGTCTTAGCCAGATGGTAGAAAATTCTGAAGATTCAAGATTGTGGGCACGAGAGCAAGTAATGTCTTTACGCACATATGCGCAATAGCCAGCTTTGAATTGAAAATGAGGATAGAGAAAGTAGGAGGGAACAGAGAAGGGGCTGCTGTCAGTAGTCACAGACAACTGTGTTTCAGTTAGGAAGAGAAGATGAGGTTTAGTGGAGGAGAGATGATGTTCCACAGATTGGAAATTAGATTTAAGGCCACGAATGTTGAGAAATCGAAAGTAAAAGTGTTAGAGGAAGTGTCAAGACACCCGAGGTCGTCAGCAGAGGGACAGTCCGTCTTGGGGACATTTGGTGTGGTGAAGCCATTTTAAAAATTTGATTTGAAGAGAGTGTAAAAGTGTAAGGTGTAGTAATGTTATGTTGGTAGTAGAAGAAGTTGTCTTTAGAGGGCAGGCTGCAGCTGCTCTCTTGTGTAAATGAGACACTAAGGGAATCGGGAAGAGAGGACACGGGGAATCACTCAGTTTGCAGCACTGCCTACATCCCCGTAAGTACCTCTCCTGGAGTATTCCACCGGGCGGCAGATGTCTACTGCCTATATAGGGCATGAGTTTCGGCAGATGGATGACTACGGTACGTTTGTGAGCCTCCTCTCTATCTTTGACAGTACGAGAAAAAACAGAGTTAAACCAAGGCTTTTTAGCTTTAGTATTAAAGAAAGTATGAGAAATGTATAATTCCATGCCAGAGGCAATCACCTCTGTTATATGCTTGGCAAAAAGAGAAGGATTTCTGACGTGGAAGCAATAATCATCCCATGGAAAATCAGGATAATACTGCCTTTGGTTCTCCCACCTAGCAGAGTTGATATGCCAGAAGCACCTCCGCTTAGGCAGGTTCTGAGGCTGCACTGGAGTGATAGAACAGGTAACAAAAATGTTATTGTGATCGGAGGAGCCCAACGGAGAGGAAAGTTTAACAGAGAAAGCTGAAGGGTTGGAGTTTAGGAAAAATCAAGAATGTTGGGTGTGTCTCCAAGGCGGTCAGGGATACGGGTAGAGAACTGCACCAGCTGCTCCAGGTCATGAAGGATAGCAAAGTTGAAGGTTTTTTCACCAGGTTGGTCCCACTTACCAACCTGGTGAAAAAATTTTCAACTTAGCTGAAGATGAAAGCCAAAGCTGGTGGTGAACACTGAAATCCCCTAAAATGGAGATCTCAACATAAGGAAAGTGAGATAGGATGTACTCCACTTTGGAAGTCAAATCGTCAAAAGAATTTTACATAATCAGAGGAATTAGTTGAGAGGTATACAGCACAGATGATTTTTTTTTCTATATCATAAACCATTGGCACCAGTAGGCTTTTTATGGACGGACAGATAGACTTACCTCTTGCCAGTTATTTGGCGTGGGTTTTTAATATTTTCTATAGTGACGCCTCGAATGTTTTACATTCTCTCTTAAATATGTTGAGAATTAGAGAGGCTAATCGATGCTAAAGCCTCAGATTCATATAAACATTGTAATTCCAGTCTGAGGACCGTATGGCAGCAATTTTAGTTAGAGAGTGACATTGAAGTCTTAGCCAGATAGAAGAAAATCCTGAAGATTCAAGATTGTGGGCAGGAGAGTAAGTAATGTCATTACGCACATATGCGCAACAGCCAGCTTTGGATTTAAAATGAGGCTAGAGAAAGTAGGAGGGAACAGAGAAGGGGCTGCTGTTAGTAGTCACAGACAACTGTGTTTCAGTTAGAAAGAGAAGATGAGGTTTAGTGGAGGAGAGATGGTGTTCCACAGATTGGAAATTAGATCTAAGGCCACGAATGTTGCAGAAATCGAGACCTAAAAGTATTGGAGGAAGTGTCAAGACACCCAAGGTCGTCAGCAGAGGGGCAGTCCGACCTGGGGACATTTGTGGTCCCCTCCCCATATGGGGACTCAGAGGCTGGGTGTTGTTGTGAAGCTATTTTCAAAATTTTCAGTTGAATAGTGTGTAAAAGTGTAAGGTGTATGCAATGTTATGTAAGTAGTAGTAGAAGTTGTCTTTAAAGGGCAGGCTGCAGCTGCTCTCTTGTGTAAATGAGACACTAAGGGAACTGGGAAGAGAGGACACGGGGATTCACTCAGTCTGCAGCACCACCTACATCCCCGTAAGTACTTTTCCTGTAGTATTCCACCGGACAGCAGGTGTCTACTTCCTACTCCACCTGTAGAATATCTACTTTAATGACCTGCAGTGCCTCCCCGTGCCATTGGCTTATGCTGACGACTGCATCCTCTCCCACAGCTACACCAGAGAGGAAACCAAGAATTGATGCTACCAATTGTCACATCGGTGACATCCTGGCCTCGGGTAGCAGATGGCAGGTCAGATTTGCAGCTGCGAAGACCCAGGCCATCCTCACATCACGTTCACGAACGCCAGGCTACTTTTAGGCCAACTGAGGTTTGGCGAAGATACCCTTGCCATCCAAAAATCCATCAACATCTTAAGGGTGGAGGTTGTCTTCAAACTCAGCTTCGACTGCCACCTGGAGAGCGTGGGCCGCAAATCATTCCTCAGGGCGACTCTCAACCCTCTAGAGGATCTCATGAAGCTGTACAAGGCGCAGGTGAGGCCCGTCATTAAGTATAGCCCCCTCACCTGGATGAGTAGTGCCCAGAGCCACCTGTCTTTGCTGGACAAGGCGACCCACAGGTGAGTTTCTTGTTATTTGGTTTCATATATCACTTTGCTCACCGCAGTGGAGGGTCTGACATGCCCGCCGAAACGAGGCGTCAGATACTCCCAACTGCGGTACGACGCTGTGATAAATGAGTGGTGATCCCGCCACTCGACTGTTTGGGAAGTCTGACTTGGCCGCTATTAGCGGCGCGCCAGATACACCCCAGACTGATTGGCTTTGGGATCATCGGAGTGTGGGAAGAATTTTACCAAATCAGCAAGGGTTTGGTGTGGAGTTTGCGCTATTATTTCTGATGGTGTACCTAGCGTTCTATCTAGGAATCTTATTGTTTGAAGGCATTCATTAATGTAGTGTATTAATGGCCTGTTTCTTTGTGATTTGCAATGTTTGCATTTAATGGGAGTGGTGTCTTGTACTTTGGCTAAGCACTTGTAGCCTAACTTTAGTCTGTGGAAGCTGGTTCTTGTTGCTCGTTTTAGTTGTTCGGGAAAGAGGGAGCTGTTCCTGGAGGTGTTGCTGAACCAGTACGCGCTTTATGGGACACGGCTGCTCCAATTTGCCATCTTGCCGCTTGATGCTCGGTGATCAACGAGATATTTGAAAGGATAATTGCTGAGCAATTGATAAAGTTTCTCGAGGATCACCACCTGCTGTCCCCGAAACAGTTCGGCTTCAGGAAAGGTTGCTCCACCTCCGACCTCCTTCTTATCTCCATACCTTGGCACGACGCTCTGGATGCTGGCCGCCCCTCCTTGGTGATTGCCCTGGACATCGCCGGACTGACAGCCAAGCTGGAACAGATGGGCATTGCCGGGAACCTAATGCATCTGTTCTCCAGCTACCTGTCTGGCAAGAGTCTGCGCGTCGCAGTCAACGGGTCCTCGGGACCATATTGTGGAACATATACTTCAACGATCTCCTGCAAAGTGCCCCTTCAGCAAGTGCATATGCTGATGACTGCACCCTCTCCTGGACCTATGCGAGGGAGGAGTTGCAGAACGTGGTACAGTCTATAAAACAAGCAGTTGCAGACATAATGGCCTGGGGTGATAGGTAATAAATCAAGTTTGCCCCTGATAAACCCCAGGCCATGGTAATATCACGCTCTCAGGACGACACCAGACAGCTGCATAGGAGACTGAGACTGGGACGCGATACCATTCCTCTACAGGACAGCGTCGTCATCCTCGGTGTGGATGTTGACTCCTAGCTACAGTTTGACCGTCACCTCGAAAATGTGGCGAGAAAAGCCTTCCAGAAGGTGACCCTGCTGCGACGCTTGAGTCACCTCCTCACCCCTAATGGCCTGCTGACCCTGTACAAGGCTCAGGTCAGGCTGATCATGGAATACGCGCCGCTCATCTGGATGTCCAGGGCCCACTGCTGTGGTGTGGTAGAACGTCCTCACCACTGATGTGGACGTGTGGCGATTGTCCACAAAACAGATGAAGGTTGCCACCCACAGGTGGCTCCGTCTCCACCCTCCATAAAACATTTACATGTGTATGCCATTTTATTATTTTTTTGTGCTATTTTGATTGTGTTATTTTAATGAACTATTATTCATTTCTGCTATTATTATTGTAAAATATCAAATACTATGTACATATATGCTTTAGAATAATTACTTAATGATATAAGTAATTTAAGCATGTAGCGACTCACTCAAATAGTGTACATATGCAACCAACTAAGTTTAAATAAAAAAAATAAAAGAGAGAGAGAGAGAGAGAGAGAGAGAGAGAGAGAGAGAGAGAGAGAGAGAGAGAGAGAGAGAGAGAGAGAGAGAGAGAGAGAGAGAGAGAGAGAGAGAGAGAGAGAGAGAGAGAGAGAGAGAGAGAGAGAGAGAGAGAGAGAGAGAGACGATATTAAAAATAATATAATAAAATTTGCTTTTTCCACTTACAGAAAATTTGCTCGTCGTTCGCCCATCTTATCATTTTTTTTTTATCGTGCAAAACTTGCACGAAAGAATTGCTTCGTTAAGCATGAATTGTTATTTCACAGGTGACGGCGTTTTATTAATGTTTTATTGATCATTCTTCCTTCTCAAAGATTAATAACGATATGTTTTTTTTCTCCTGCGTGCATGCAAATATCCCCCATAACCCCCGATGGGGGTTATGGGGGATATTTGCTTACAAACCGACCGGAGGAAGGAGCCGCAGAATCTTAGATTTCCACTGCGGGAGACGTTTAAGCAAATTTTTTTTATCTGTCAGAGACTGAGGTTCACCCAGGAACAATGAACTAAGATCTTTTGAAGTTGTAGAATAAGTAATTAAAACAGTGAAGTCAATACATTCGTTTATATGATGAAATAAGACGTTGTTTAATATTGCCGTCTCGGTAATAAAGAATTCGTCTTAAAACAGATGGTCAAGAAACGCCCTTTGACCCGGCTGTCTATTAATAACACAACACTTGCTGTACCTTACTGCCTCTATAGACAGAGGCGACACAAAATAACAGACTTGATAGGAAAATACTAATATAGGATAATATGGAGATAACATTAGCGTTTTCTCCCGAGGTTAATACTTAAATGTCAGATAGAATTAATGTTGCAGAATATCATGCACTATATATCAACTTCCAGAAACTTGTTAAAGCCAAAAAAATCAAGGTAAGATTGCAGTATCTGGATACAGCCCCCCAGGATTAGGTTAGGTTGTGGTTAGGGTTAAGTTTAGGTTAGGTTGGGGTTAGGATTAGGTTATTTTAGCTTAGAGTCCCGCAGGGTTAAGTAAGCCTCAACTATGACTTTATTTCAAAATTGGAAAAAGTTACTTTCTGGTGGTTTTCGGAAGAAAAAAAATATCTCGAAATGAAAAAGCATCATATTTTGGCCAGAAATAAATAATCCGTGTCTCAAAATTAGTATGCTAACCATATCTCCATTTTTTCCCGCGGCTCTAAGCTAAATGTGGGAAGTTAAATGGGGAGGCGGTGGTACAGTGGTCTAGCGCTCGGGTATGCGAGCCTAGGATTCCGGGTTCGAATCCCCGTTATTCGCAGACCACTTTTCATTCTTTTATGTCACCGCCGAGTGGCCAAAGACTACCCAAATTGCTGCCATACTGTCCTCAGACGGGACTTACAACGTTACATGCTTCTGAGGTTGTAGTAGCAATTAGCCTCGCCCGTTTCCAACATATTCAAGAGAGAACGTAAACATTTGAGGCGTCACTATGAAAAATCTGAAAACCTACGCCAAATAACATGCAACGCAAATCCATCTGTGCCTCAATAAGCCTACTGGCGCCAACGGTTAATGATATAGAAAAAAAAACAACCTAACCTTAACCCCAACCACCCTAACCCTACCCGAACCTAACACTGCGGGGCTATAACCAGATACTGTGTTCTTACTTTGTTTTTTTTTGCTTTAACAAGTTTCCGGAAGTTGATATATATTGCATGATATTCAGCAACCTTAATTATATCTGACATGTAAGTATTAACCTCGGGAGAAAACACTAATGTTATTTCCATATTATCCCTCAGTTACATTAATTTTCAATTTTTACACAGTGCAGTCTTCCAAACATGTACATACTTTTTTACATACTTGTATTCATTTATGTATATGGGTTTGTGTTTGGAATGTTTGTTTTTAATCTAAAATAATCTAATCTATTGTATTTACAAATCAATAAATTTTCTGGGTTTACTCTCATGTTTATCTAAAAAGACATTATTTTTTTAGTAAGTTACAACAATAATTCAATATGAATACTGAGATGGTTTGGACACCTGAAAAAACTGGGTGAGTTGCCAAGAATGATGTACAATGCTGGGATCACCTTCTGGGTAAGGTAATCCTTCAGTTCACACTTAGAAAACAAATATATGAAAACATAAAGCTCACTAAATGTACTCGAAACTGCTGGTAAATCT
>JAPQNM010000027.1:1304598-1324743 GCA_029783475.1 Metacarcinus magister
TGCTTTTCACTTTTGATAATCCCTGGATATTGATAACCTTAAAAATAACACGTTGTACCCTCTCCTCTTGTTTATTTGTTTTCTTTATTTGTCAGTAGTCGTATTCTTCATCCCTTACTTCTATCATCTTATTCTTTCTGATGATCCATTTTCATCCTCTTTCCCTTTTTTTAATTTAATTCTTCCCTTAGTTTTACATTTTCTTCTCTTTCCTTTCTTGTATCTTTATATTTTTGGTCAAAGAGGTCTCTCAGAGTAGTGTTTCTTTTAAGTACAAGTAAGGGATTACTTCTACTTTTTAAAATTATATAATTACTGCTCTATTCTTTCCAGTTATTTTCTTGCCTGTTCTGCATATTTGTTCCATTTCTGCTTCGTGAACGTTCAGTTCATTACTAACTAAATCTTCACAGAATTCTTGATCCTCTGTCTCCCTTTCCTTTTCTGTACTCTTCCTACTCTCTGGGATATTGAAAATTATAACATTCTTCTTCTTTCTCTCCTTTTCTTGTTTCTTTTCAAAATATCCTACTATATTTTCTGTCACTTTTCTTATAATCTCTTCTCTTTCTTTCCATTTATTTTCCATTCCTGCAACTTTTCTCATCAACCTTTCACTCATTTCCCTAATCATCTTTAAATCATTCCTTATGTCTTCTTCATCTATACTATTATTCTTTACACTAACCTTTTTCTTCAAATTTTCTTCCATGACTTCCATTGTCTTACGTATTTCATTTCTTACCTCCTCTAGTTCATCCTTTTTCTCCTGATTTTCCTTTCTTAGTATTTCCAACTCATGTAGGCTCTGCCTTGGCCGTGGGCTACATGCCCTGAACACCCACACCCTTCCCCCATATGCTGTTATCTCTTCATATCATTCTTCTCCCATTTTTTCATACAGTCGGTGGAACCAAACTTGCAGTTGTCATATTCTAGACCTTCATCATCATCACGTACCTTCCTCCAACAATGTTTATATGTTTCTTTCTTCCTTACTTGTTGGTCGTTCCAGCTTCCACATAATTCCTCCTCGTTGGGTCTTCCTTCAAAGTAACAGTTTCGACATTTCTTCTTCCTTGATCCTCCTCTTCCTTTAGTACTCATTATCTCAGTTATTACCTTGTTTAGGTTATATTAACCAATTTTTATGATATAGACCAGACAACAGCGTTCGTTTACAGCGCGACAAAAACGCCCGCCTTCGGTGACACCTCTGTTTATATATATATATATATATATATATATATATATATATATATATATATATATATATATATATATATATATATGGGGAGGGGGGGGGAGAGAGAGAGAGAGAGAGAGAGAGAGAGAGAGAGAGAGAGAGAGAGAGAGAGAGAGAGAGAGAGAGAGAGAGAGGAGAGAGAGAGAGAGAGAGAGAGAGAGAGAGAGAGAGAGAGAGAGAGAGAGAGGAGAGAGAGAGAGAGAGAGAGAGAGAGAGAGAGAGAGAGAGAGAGAGAGAGAGAGAGAGAGAGAGAGAGAGAGGAGAGAGAGAGAGAGAGAGAGAGAGAGAGAGAGAGAGAGAGAGAGAGAGAGAGAGAGAGAGAGAGAGAGAGAGAGAGAGGGAGAGAGAGAGAGAGAAAAAAAAATTTTATGCAACACAACTATGCCAACCCACTCATTGCCATCTTGGTGATATCGCACTCATTTGTCACGGCACACATACATAGTTCGTGTTATAACCTTTTCTGTGGCCCCTTTATATTTTTGTCCTTTTACATTTCATACATAAATATATATATATATATATATATATATATATATATATATATATATATATATATATATATATATATATATATATATATGAAATGTATATATATATATATATTTATTTATTTGTTTATTTAATTTTTTTTTACATTATAAGGGTACTGGCTAAGGGACAATAAAAATACGTAAAAAAAATTTCGCTTGTCACCCGACCCTGTAAAGAGGACAGTAGGAAAAATAGAAGCAAGGGGTGCAGATCCAGTTAGCATTAGAGGTGTCAGAAAAACATAAAAACGTTAGAATTGAGGAGACTGCAAGAGGCCAGTTGATGACCAACACGAGGCAGTTCCTTGTTGGTCCTATTTCTAGCTATAATACAGTTCCCTGGGGCGCAAGTCACTGCTTACTTGAACTCCAAAGTCCCTCACACTATATGACTTTCCTAAGGTAGTGTAATTTAATGTGTAGTCTACAGGCCTATTACCTTTACCTACGCTCATAATGCTACACTTGTTTACATTAAACTGTATCTGCCATTTCTCTGACCACTCGTACAGCCTATTTAAGTAATCTTGCAGCATCCTAGCATCATCTATATTCTCTACCGATCTTCCTATCTTTGTGTCATTGGCAAATTTACTGATAACACTGTTTATTCCTGTTTCTAAGTAATTTATATAGATTATGAATAGCAACAGTCCTAGTACTGATCCCTGTGGTACCCCACTAGTGACATTACTCCATTCTGATTTATTACCATTAAATCTGTACCCTCTGTTACCTACTAGTAAGCCATCCCCTAATCCACTCTAGTACCTTCCCAACTATGCCATGAGCCTTGACTTTACTTAACAGTCTCCTATGGGGTACTCTGTCAAAGGCTTTACTGAAGTCTAAATAAACTATATCGTACTCGTATGGTACTCTATGGTTTCAAATACTTTCCTATAGAAGGATAGTAAATTTATCAGGCAGGACTTGCCCTTGCTAAAACCATGTTGACTATGTCTAATTAGCTTGTAATCATCTAAATGTTTTCTAATTGCCCTTCCTATGGTAGCTTCTAACATCTTATCTACCATTGATATTAAGCTAATTGGGCGGTAGTTACTACTTTCTGCCTTATCTCCTTTCTTGAATATAGGAATTACATCTGCTTGCCTCCGTAACCTGGTAACTACTCCTGTGTCTAGGGTTTTTCTGAAAATCATCGCAATGGGTTCATTGAGTTCTCTACATTTCTTAAGAATCCGCAGAAAAATGTCGTCCAGCCCTGGAGATTTCGTCTTTTTTAGTCCATATATTTGCCTGCTAATTACTTTCCTACTTATGACTATGCCGCTTAATTTATCAACCTCTTATCCCCTAAAGATTTGTACTGGCTCCAGTTCCCTATCCTACTCTTACTGAGAAAATACGGACAAGAAATATTAATTTAATTCCTTACTAATTTCCTCGCCATTTTCTATCAAGCTGCCATCCATTCCTTTAAGAGGTCCTATTCTATTCTATCCTAGCTATCCTAACCTCATAATTCTTTTTTGCGGTCCTAGTATCCTTTTTAACTTTCCTAGCTAGGTCATCATACTGCCCTACTACCTATACTTCTCCCTTTTTAATTCTCCTCTAGAGTCCCTTTTTATCCAATTTCCCTTCTAATGCTGCTGTTCATCCATTTTGGATAATTTTTATTTGACCTAATCCTCCTTTTTGGTATATACTGTTCCTGCCCTGTATGAATTTCCGTAACTATGCTATTCTAATGCAATTCTACTTCAATATTTTGATCCTCCTCTCTGCCTCCTCTTTAGAAAAAGTTTGTCATAGGTAGGTGGAAAAACGTACAAAGGAAGAGAGTTCCAGAGTTTACCGGTGTAAGGGATGAAAGAGTGAAGATACTGGTTAACTCTTGCATTAGAAAGATGGTCAGAATAGGGATGAGAAGAAGTAGAAAGTCTTGTGCAGCGAGGCCGCGGGAGGAGGGGGGGGAGGCATGCAATTAGCAGGTTGAGAAGAGCAGTAAGCATAAAAATAGCGGTAGAAAATAGATAAAAATGCAACATTGCGGCAGTGACTTAAAAAATAAAGACAGTCATTGTCTGTACGGCGACCCTGTTGCCGTACAGACAATGACTGTCTTGACCAGCCACTTCCCTAAGGTGAGGATGCCCTTCTGTAAATCAGGCATCTTATGGATGTTATGTTCCCATAGCGCCACCACCAGGGCAGAACCATTACCCAAGGAATGGGTTTCCCCCTCAATAATACATTTGCCTAGTGGAGAGGCAAAGAGGGCATGAGAGAGTCGGCAGGGGTTGGAGAATACTCTGGCCCCATTACAGGCCCTGATCAATATAGAGGCCTTGATGGGGTTGCCAGGGAGTTGCTGTGATGCCGGACTGGTGCCGGTGCGAGGTACCTTGCACGTTTCCGGGTAAAGTGGAGTGGCACCGCGCTTGGCGGTGAGAGGGGGTAAGTCTGTTGGTATGTCCGTGTCCATGTCGGCCGTGGCCGACATAGAGGTGTTAGCGGGTGCCGCCGAGATAGTTATTTACCTAGTTGTATTGATCTAGTTTATCTAGTGGTAGCCTAATCAGCAGCGATGACACTTTTTTTTCATCATATTACCAAAATAGCAGAATGAGCCAGACATGTGAGTGGATGGCTACTGAGAACCTTCACCAATATAGAGGGAGGACTCGAGGAACACTGCCTGAAGAGTGAACACTGTGGAAAGCTCTTGTGGTGCCGAGACTGGAGTATTGTTGTCAACTCTGCTCTCCACATACCATCCAAGAAATAGTTACCCAGGAAGCTAAAAAAAGAGATCATTCACCGCCAAAATCCATGGAGTGCAGCACCTCAACTATTGGGGGAGATTGAAACAACGCATGTACTCCAAGTTCATGCAGAGGAGAAGAGAACGGTACATCATCCTCTATGTGTGGAAAATGATGGAAGGCAGAGTAGGGAATGTTGTCATCACATGATCACAGTGACCTTAAACTCAAGACAGGACACACTTTATTACATCCGAAGGGCAAGATATCAGCGGCAAGATACAGTTAGTGAGGACGCTTACACACAACTCCTTCACCCACTAAGGATTTCGAGTGTTCAACTGCCTGCCTTAGACACTGAGAGACCTAAGTGGGATCACCACTGAGTCTTTCAAAAAGGAACTTGACAAGTGGCTCTGTGAACTGCCAGATCAGCCACCTACAAGAATGAGATCCCAAGAAACCGAAAGATATTGATGAGAAAAAGGACAAAGATAAAGAAGAAATTAGACAAAATAACTCATAACTCCCAGAGGAAAAAATTAGAAGATCAAATGTTCTATATAGAATAAAACATAAAAGAATCACATGAGAACCAGAGAGAATATGAAGAAATAGCGGCAGTGTCTGAAATAAAACAAAATCCCAGATAGTTTTTCTCATATGCCAAAATAAGATTGACAGTAAAAGCAAAAGTTGGACCGCTGAAAGATGAAGACAATGAAATGGTTGAGGATCCCACTTGCATAGCAAACATCCTGCAAAACTAATACAACAGAGTATATAGTAATCCAATAGCGAACACGAAGATCACCACCCTATCGCAGTTCTTTAGCATTGAGGGAGCAACTGAAGATTGTATTACGGACGTCACATTCACAGAGGAGGACATCAAGGAGGCAATCGGTGAACTGAAGAATAACTCATCACCAAGATCTGACACCATTCCAGCCATCTTCCTCAAAAAGTGTAAAGACAATGTAGCAAAAGCCCTTGTACATACTGTGGAGAAGGTCATTGGACACAGGAAATATCCCAGCATCCCGCATTGAAGGAAGAGTGGCACCTATCTTCAAATGAGGTTTAAGAGCTCTTTTCCAAAACTCCAGACCTATTACTTTGACATCCTACATCATAAAAACATTTAAATGTGTCTTGAGAAAAAAATTTAATAAACCATCTTGAGGAGAAGAGCCTGTTAATGGTGGGCAACATGGATTCAGGAAGGGAAGGTCCTGCCTTTCTCAGCTCCTGGATCACTACATAAACATCCTAGAGGAGGTGAAAAATGGAACAAATGTTGATGTGATCTACCTAGATTTTGCAAAGGCATTTGACAATTAGATCATAGAGTTCTCCTCCATAAGCTGAAGACAATGGGACTCAGAGGAAGAATTAAAACTTGGATTCATAGCTTCTTTACTGGAAGAATGCAGAAGGTGATGGTACAAGGTGCACAGTCCAGTAGCTCAGAAGTAATAAGTGGTGTACCTCAAGGTTCTGTACTTGGACCTCTCCTGTTTCTCATCATGATAGGGGACACAATCAAGGGTCACATCATTTGCAGATGCTACTAGGATCCCCAATGCCATCAGAACAGAAGAGGATGTGAAGAATTTACAAAGTGAATTAGAAAAAAATATATGCCTGGGCATCATCAAACAACATGACATTAAATAGTGAAAAGTTTGAACTCATCCGGTATGGAAACAACAAAATCCTGCAGAAAAACACATATACTGCGGGTGAAAACTCTATTGAAGAGAAGGACTCCCTCATAGATTTGGGAGTATGGCTGGGTAATGACTTCACTCATAGTGAGCAGGTCCAGAATAACACGAAAACAGCCAAGCAAATGTCAGGCTGGATTCTTCGCACCTTTTTGTCCAGAGATCCTAAACACCTTCTGTAACGCCCGAACTTTTAAAGTCCTGTAAAGTCCCCCCTTAATAAGTTTTCTATAAAACAAATTATTTACTTATATCCACCTAATTAATATTCATTTCAAGTTAAATTCAATCTCCATATATAAAAGTAACTAAATTAGATAGCTTTCCTTTCATAAGTTTTCAATAAGAAAAAAAATTATGCATTCTTTATCCGTCGGGATCATGCGCGCTCAAACTTCCTTCGAGTTATCACCTAGTCAAGATTTCCTTAACGTAATAATTAAAATCAAATTTATTAACTAAAGGCCTCTTCTATTTGCGTGAATCCGTTTCAGATTACTGAATCTGGGCGGGGCTTGGCCGCTCTGGGCGGGGCTTGGCCGCTCTGGGCGGGGCTTGGCCGCAAAATCGTGTTCTCATCTTAACCCGCGATCTGTAACAGATTCATGAATCCGTCGAATCTATTTCCGGAGGTGGGTTATAGCAGACGACACTCGTTCGCGGGTTTTTTGCATCAGCCTGAGCCAGCCTCTTCTCAGAGGTTAATATTTGTATTCACTCTCAATAAAACCTTAAACATGTACGAGGAGGATAATAGATGGTAAGCAAAAGTTGTAGGAATGTTACTGTAGGCACAAAATTATATAATGTTGGTAATAAATACCAGAAACAAAGGAGATATATAACAGCAGACTCTACTCAGAAGTTAGATATATATACACTCAATAAAACCTTATACATGTACGTTTTGTTTGATTATGAATAATCCAGAATATATATAACGATTGGCTTGATTATGAATAATCATGAGTATAGATAGCAATTGGTTGGGTTAGGTTAGCAAATGAAAAAAAAATGGGTTATGTGCTATGTAGGATGATATTTTGTAAACAGGGGTTATGGTACCCCAGGGTTAGTTTTAAATATCTTAGTAATATTTTTGGAATGATCTGATGGGGTTTGACTGTCCAAGCAACAGGCAAAATTTATACTTTTGAGCAATGTTTTACTCTAAAATTGAATGTATTTTCCTGCATTCTCATCACTCCCACATTGTGCTTAAGACGACTTTGACACTCATTCTCATCGTAAATAAAGAGTTAATGAGATATACCAATTCCTCATCGCCTCTCAACAAACATTGAAACCTGTGGGAATGCATTTTTTTTTTTTTTTTTTTTTTTTTTTGCGGGAGGGGGAAAGACGAATAGAAGTTTTTTTTTAACCTAACCTAGCCCCGGGACTTCGCCCACTGGAACCGCCACACAAATATTTTTTTTAGTAAACTTTCTCAGAATATACCACATACTGGAAAATAACATTTCCAAATATTTTGTAGTTTGTTGGTTCAGAGGTATAATACTACTAACATGTCTTCAGTACATGCAACTATATATGTTAGCTTGTTTATTGTGTATACTACCTCATACATGTGATGTATTGTGGTGACCAAAAATTATATTTGTCTGCATGATTCCCTTAGGTATCTATGCCAACCTTGCAACATGGTATTTACAACACATGAAGCCTTTTTGGAGCACGAAAATACTGTGCATAAGGACATACCTTCAAATGAACATGAACCAGCTCAAGGTATAGAAATCTGGTGTCATTGCCTGATGCAAAATTATTAATACATTATTGATTTCATTTATAGTTCATATTCCTATTGTTCCTAGTGTTGAATCTTTAGATCCTCTAAAAAAATTATTTTTTTTTGTGGGGGGATACAGAACAGGCATAAAGTATAATAATTTTTTCATATTCTTCTCCCATTGCTAGTAACTCAGTTCACACTCACACCAGAAGAGCAAAACCATGCATGTTCCAGTCTTGGGAAGGAAGGAGTGTGGCTGCCAACTATCATCGACACATTCCTCCAACTAGTCAAAGATAACTATACATTTATCCAAGATAAAGTTACCAAAAAGAAAGCCATATGAAAAGATATTGCAATGAAATGAACTAATAAGGTATAGTATTTAAGAGTTATATTCTTAAGTAATATAAAAGAGAGGGTTCTAGTTTAAGAAAGTCATTTGGAAGATTGAATGGTGAGGGTTCTTAATAAATAGAAGAGGCATTATGAGCACCAGTGTAATATTGATTGTAGTCGAGGGGGAGGATGGCTTGGACAGGAAAAGATTGTGTTGAAATAGAAAAGTAGAAACTCACCTACTATCTCTTTAAGGGATGTTCCGGAATGGAGGTGTGTTAAAAGTTATCGACAGATAGACTAATCCATGATTGTACATGCATTTTTTCCATAATTAATGTACTAATTTGGCACCTCTGCTTTGCAACACTCATCACTACCAATGTATGCATTAACATTTTCTATGTGTAGCCTTAACCTACAGTTTCAGATGAACGTCAATGTCGAGCAATGTAATTCAAAATGGAAAAATTTGCTCCGGGCATACAAGAAATTCTTAGATAATTCTAAGAAAACTGGTGCGGCTACTATATCAAAGCCTACCTTCTATGAAGAAATTCATGCATTGGTCCATGACAGCCATGCTGTCAATCTGACAAACATATATGACAGCGGTGCATCTAAGGTACTTAAGATACTTTACTGAAGATTTCATTGTATATTTTCCGTCTAAAACTCGCGTCTAAAAGTTACTTTCGTAGATACACACCATTCTTCTCACTGTCCTATTAAACTCCTAGTACTTTTTTGATATTACATGGTATCGCTTCTTTTTAGGCAGCTTTAGCTAGAGGGAAAGGGGATGTGGAGGAGTTTGCTAGTGTACTATCCTTTCTCTACTAATAATAGTCAGTGGAGTTTAGTGGAATCAAACAGCCAAATAGGGACTTATAGGTCTGTTGCTGTTTGTATTCCTTTGTGCTGTCTAATCTTATTATCTACAATACTTCCCACTATATCTTGCTTCTTTTTTCACCTACTTCAATGTGTTCAATTTCACCCTCCTCCCTACACCGGTTCTGAATGCAGCTGCCCTGAGGACCAATGTAAGTTGTATGCCGGAGCTACCAGTAGGTATTCCTGGTCACTCCAGTCAGGTTCCTGAGGCAGAAGCAGCCTCAAGCTTAACACAGCTGGGCAACACAGCTAACATTGACACCGAGGGAACCTCTAGAGCCAAAAGTGGCAAGAAAAGGAGTCGCGATGATTCCATCCGGCTGACACCTCCCTCACACAACAGGAAAATGAGGGACTTCATGACTAGTATCATGGAAACTTTTAAGGAACACAAAGGTTGTGAAAGAAAAGGAGAACAAAAGAAATGAATATAGGGAACAGAAACAAATTATTCAGGTTCAGACGATGCAAATATTACAACAGATGCTGCAACAGCAGCTGGAAAAGATAAATATGGTTGTGAATGCAATCAATGAATTAACTGCTATGCAGAAGAAGAGAAGGCGGAGGGAAAGCAGCAGCAGCAGTGATTGAGGTCATTTACATAATATATTATTTATTTATTTATGATTTTTTTAAGGAAAACAGTGGGTAAGGCCTTTACACCAGATTTGATTTTATATTTTTATAAAAAGGAATTATGAAGCACAGGAATAAAAAAAAGGAGGTATTATGTATAATTTATTAATCACTATAAAAAATATGACTAAATAATGAACATATAGTAGCATATGTTAACTTTATCTGAGCATGGGTACATGTTACCTGAGGATTTTCTTAACTTTAAATAACAACCAGCATAGGCTAGCAATCTGTTACTCGTGTGTGTGTGTGTGTGTGTGTGTGTGTGTGTGTGTGTGTGTGTGTGTGTGTGTGAATAGAATAGAATAGAATAGAATAGAATAGAATACATTTATTTTGTTCAGACGTTTATAATAAAAGTATGGAGCACAGCTCCTAAGTGAAACAAAAAACGTAACAAACACAGAAAATATCGTCAAACATGAACTATCTACTACAAAAGCCATCATTCACTACTTCACCTCATCATTTTAAACACAGCCTGCAAAAACAGTGCTAGGTTGTTTAGTGTGTTACAACTAGTTGTTTGCATCAACAAACCATACTTGTATAGAGATGGCCTATTTTTATAATATTCTGGAATATACACATTCCTTAATCTAACGATATTTTCATTTTGACATACAAACAGCATATGGAATTCATCCCCAACAAAGTTATCTTCACACATTTTACAAATTCGTTCTTCCCTGCTAATATTTCTATATCTTCCTTCGATAATGGGTAGTTTATTATTACATGCTCGTAATTTACTTAACATAATTCTATTTTTCTTTGATAATTTTACCAAATACTCTTCCATAACATACACTACTTTATACATCCTATAACTATTACATATATTCTTCATTATCAAATTCGTGTTCCATGTGGTGATCCATTGGTCTTTTAATCTTATTTCAATTGCCTTTCAAAAACTGTTTGGATTATTAACACTTTGCGTTAACCATGCGCCTGACATACCACAATCATTGCATATGCTCTTAACATAAGCTATCTAAGATGACGAGTAAATTCCAGATATATTAAGGTCTAATAAACATTTATACATTAAATAACTCAATTTAGTGTTTTTACCATTAATAGACCAATTTCCTCTACTTTAGCCAATGAATAAAATAAAATTTTCAAGCCTGATATATCAATGGAGTGAAGGTAATTTTTCAATAAGAATGGTTATTTTTATGATACAGACAATTTAAAATCAGAAAAAATCTTGCGCACAAAAACAGCTGGCGCCATGTTGTGACGTCACAATCGTGACGGCTGGAGCTATAGTCAGCACAGCTAAAAGGTGGCCACTGCTGATACCTTTGTCACCACCACAAACTATATCTATTGGAGCTAGGAGCACTCCTTCCACCATATGATGGCCACTGATCCTTCCTCAAATGATGTGGTAAGTTTTTATTGTATTTTCATGCCTATGAAGCTGTAGAATACAAGAGGCGTTTTGAGGGGGGAAACTGGATACTGCTATCGTCTCCAACACATTTAGCAAGCTATAAGAAACCTGCATTGATGCTGATCGATAAATAAATACACTTTAAGGTCAAACTAAGACTTTAACGTTGAAATAGCTTAAATATATATGGTTTCCTTTCACCACAGGAATGTAAATCACTCACTGCCCGCCCCTACACCTGCCTGTCTCACACAAATATGGCCTTACTCACCAGTGCCCACACTGACACATCGATGTGTCGTGACCATAAATGTTAAGGTGGAATTACCACATGGAAGGTGGAATGATCCACAAGTGGGTGGACGCAAAAGCAGGGGAAGACATACATTCCACAAACCCAGGTGTTTAGAGATAGGGTTTAGGCGCGGTTAAGACGGCATATTAAAATATCATTAGTTAAGTGTGCTATTATTTCCTAAATATGTATTTCGCTCCAGGAAACTTATTATGTTATGAAGTTTATTTTGGCTCCACGGAACATTTAGCACAGGTGCAGATGCTTATGTATATGACTAGAAAAAATATGGCTCTATTCTGCGTTGCTGACCCAAACTTTGAATCCAACAATCATATCAAGATAATCAGGGTCAAGTATGACTCCACATACTGCACAAATCTAATGAAAAAATGTCTTGCTTTCTGGGAAAACACAGTGTTTCTTGAACTCTGCAGATCGCATGGTTCTCAGTCATGAGTTGTATTTTCATGTTGGAGTATCAGGGTATCTAATAAAGAATGGAAGAAATTCCTATAGTATATATATATATATATATATATATATATATATATATATATATATATATATATATATATATATATATATATATATATATATGTGTGTGTGTGTGTGTGTGTGTATTTCCTTCTTATATACAGTTGATCGTCAAATACCCCTTACACTCACAATATTCAGATAATAAATTTTACACCTTAACAATACGGTCTTGCAAGTTTATCAGCACACATGCAATTTTTACTACGTCATCCAAAAGATCAACCATGTTTAGTGGAACACACGCATGCATATTGAGGAATTTATACAACCTGACCCGCCGAATCACCCTCTCAATGTGTATTCTCAGAGCAGCAACTACTTTCATATCTAGGACATCTCTAGCACATAGCTGCTCATTTTTTTTAAACACTTACAGGACGCACTAATCTGTACCCCCTTGCAGCCAGCTCAGTTTCTAGTTGTTTGAAACCACGGTCTGCCATTACAGTGACTCCTTCCCTCAAACACTCCAGGTAGCCAGACTGGAGTAGTCCTTATTTTCTTATTTTTCGGCACACTTATAAAACGTTTACTTGGTGTTGCCTTTGTGGTGCTTTTGCACAATGGCACAAAGCAATTATAATTCCGTCTGCTTGCCTGATACATGTTTATAAGGACAAAAAGGCACAAGTAAACACAACCCGTATGTTTTTCAGCTGAACCGTGGCTAAGGGAGGCCGATACTGACGTCACGACCAATCACAGCGCGTTCCGAAGTGACGTCATATTTTGGCATAAAAACACTGAATTTATTTAATATATGACGCATATTTAAGCTAAAAGACCATTAGTATATTGAAATTAAATATATTTTCCATTAAAGGATTGATAATATGTAAAATTTTTGGTCTGAGGAAATTGGTTTATTAGTCGTAACCAAAAAACAATTGATTTACATTTAATTTGAATATCCATTGGATAAACCCCTAGTTCCCCGTATACTATATCGTTGCTTGTATTCTTATGAACAAATAACACATGTTTTAAAAACTTAGTTTGCATTAATTCTATTTCTCTAATGATATAGTGTCCCCATATCTCAGAAGCATAAATAGCAACTGCCACAACCATGCTATTATACATGTCTATCTGGATGTCTACTGGTAAATCTAACTTGCGACAGGTACCAACTAGTGAATACATTGCTCTTTTTGCCTGTTCAACTAGCTCTAATTCTCCTTTACGAAACCTACCGTTATAATTAAAGGTTATACCAAGGTACTTGTATTCACTAACTACTGCTATAGCTTCACTATCAAATTTAAAGTCATAATCACCAGTTTGAACCATTCCTCTACTAAACACTACACTTTTTGTTTTACTACAGTTAACTTCTAACCTCCAGTCGTTACAGTAACTATCAAAGGATAACAATGCTTGTTTCATTCTTTGCTCACTGTCACTCACTGTAATTGTATCGTCTGCATACATGAGCACTAGTAACTTTAAATAAGAATTAACTAAATTATCACCAAAATCAATGAAATTACGATGTCTTTCTAAAAGTTATTCCTCTAAATCATTCACATAAGAAGAAAAAAGTAAAGGTGACAAATTTTCTCTTTCTCTCACTCCTATATTACATAAAAACGTATCTGACATGTCCTCATTCAAAAGTACACATAATTTTATGTTGGAGTACATATTACGAATTATATTAAACATCTTGCCATTTATATTCTCCTTCACAAGTTTGTACCATAAACCTTCCCGCCATACCAAATCAAACGCCTTTTTATAATCTATAAACAAACAAAATAATTTCTTCTTCTTCCACTTGAAAATATCTATAATACATTTTAATAAAAATATGTGATCTAAAGTAGAATAATCCTGCCTGAATCCCGCCTGTGTCTCACTGATAATGTTCATGTTGTCAGAATACTGTGTTAAACGATCATTCAATATAGATGTAAACAACTTCCCCATACAACTCAATAGTGTGATGCCCCTATAGTTATTAGGGTCGCGAGAATCACCTTTGTTCTTATACAGCGGCACAATTGTACCAGTGAGCCACTCGACCGGGAAAACGCCACTGTCGAAAATTTTATTAAATAGCTTTAAATACAAAGGGCAAAGCACATCTTGCGTGTACTTGATATACTCATTTAATATCATGTCATTTTCAGGACTCTTATTATTCTTTAATATGTTGATATTCTTTTTTTATTTCATCTGCAGTTATAGGATCATTTAATATAGGTGTAGCGTCACGACTGACTTCATACACAATGTTTTCGTCTTCATAATCCACATCGTCACTGGCTAGTAACTTGAAATGTTCGTAGAAGTCATTCAGCTGTATTGGTATCTGGTTATTTTTCTTATTTGCCTTTAATATTTTCCAGTATGATTTGGAGTCTTTAGTTTTTAATTCTCTCAGTTTTTTCAAGGTGTCCGTTTTCTCTTTATTTCTTATTCTTTTAATTTTGCTTTTTTCAATCATACTGTTGTAGTTTATATTACTTTTATTTAGATTATATCTGTGTTTAGCTTTATGATATTCTTTTCTACACTTCCAACTCTTATTGTCATATCCTTTCAGGCTAGTATTGTTACTCTTTTTTATGTACTTTTTACTTTCAAACTTAGGAAACACTTTTTTGGCAGGATCAACTAGGATATGCTTAATTTCTGTGCTTATGTCATTAACAGACAACTCGTCCGCCCTTACAAGTAACTCGTTCACTGTATTTACATCAATATTTCCGACGTAATCACCTTGTTTTTCTACCCGCCACTTTCCAGGCGTATCACACGAAGCACTGTTCACCCGCTCGTGCGTTGTTGCTGTTGTTGACCTTGACAATACATTAAATTTTAACTGTGTATGCAACCCACAATGAAGATCGGAGTATAGTGCATCAAAATTCAAAACCTTAAATTGTGTGACATAACACATGAACAGAGGAGATCCAATAACATAATCAACCGTTGTGTGTGTGTGTGTGTGTGTGTGTATGTTGTGGAATTACGAAAACATTGAACATAAGCCTCTTCTTTTTGCAGCTGCATTGGGATTGTTTGACTCAAACTTTGTTGCTGGATTAGGATTAGTAGATTCATCTGGTGGGTCCATAGTGTCTGATTCCTCAAGCTAATCATTAAATTAAAAAAATGTTATGGAGGGTGCAGCATACTACAATAATTGATGTAACATTTTTAAGCTTAACTTCGAGGTTCATCAGAGACCTGAATCTATTTTTCAATAATCCAAATGTGTTTTCGATAACACATCTAGTTAAAGAAAGCTTTTTGTTATATAATGCTTGTGATGGGGTTAAATTTCCAAGATCCTTAAATGGTACCATCAATCCTGGCTGCAGAGTGAAGGCAGAATCTCCCACTATGTGTATACTAGTCGTTGGGAAGTACTCATTAGGCAACATTGACACTCGCTCACTCATCGAGCTTAAAGATAGACACCATTGATCATGAATACTGCCAGAAAATCCTGTAGATATCCAAGTGAATCTTTTTTTAGCATCACAAACAGCCAGTAAAGTGACACTATGTTTAAATGTCCTATCCAGATACTCATTATGCCTATTTGCAGGAGGGCAAATTTTAACATGTGTGCCGTCTATACTTCCCACAACACCAGGAAATCCAGCTGTAACCATAAATTCCTCCTCCGTCTTTTCAAGGTCTGTCGGCCACTCGATAATGTTTTCTGTTAAACCACAAATTTTTTTTTATCATGTTAAATACAATTTTGTGTGTGACACCGATAAAAAAAGTTGAGCTGGACTGAAGTCTCCCTGAATGTAGTTTTATTTACCAAATACCAGAGGGTAATGTGCAAACATTCTGTCAGTGTTATTTTCTTCTTCCCTCTCTTGTACACAGTAACATCCTCTTGTTCTTGTTGTCGGAGGAGGCTATGCAGTTGCTCGAAGGCTGCTTTGGACAGTCTCAGTGTGGAAGAATGCTAGATCAATCCATTCCTTCCAAATGTTCAGAAAAGGTGGGGTATGCTTCAGGTAATCTAAAAGGAGGGATTAAAAACATAAACATAAGTATATAAGGAAGCTACAAAAAGGGTCTGATGGCCTACACGTGCTACTCCTGTTACCCATATTACTCTTATTACATCCACTCTCATCCCACCCTAAATAGGAAATGTTGTTAGAGAATACCTTTGTCCACTAGCTTGGCATATTCTTATAATTGAAACATTAACTAAAAAGCATCACGCATATCATTTATTAGTTAATATTATCTGACATATATATATGTGTACCTTACCACTCAACTAATAAAGAAAAAAGAAAAAAATATCAAATCAGAGAAAAAATATTGTAACGGCAACCGGAAATAATTCCAAAACAAAGTGATAATGTCTCACTTTTGGAAGGTATTAACCGGTGTGATGGTGCTTGTATTCTTACAAAACAAGTACTTGCAGCAATGATGCTGTGTAGATCGTCCTCGCACTGTATTCCAAGATGTTGAGTAAATTTTAGCAAAGCTGCTGCATTTGATCATCCTTTAAAAAAAAAAGCGGTGCTGGGCAGGTAGCTGGGTTTCTGGGAGGCCGTTGTGATGGCGTTGGATCTTGATCTTGATCGATGTCACAGTGACTTGAAATTTCCTCCAAGTCGGGCCTTTATATCGGCAGCTCCTGTGAGGGGAATAAGGGGGGAAAAAAAAAGAGGAAAATACACAGAAAAAAAAGAAACTAAATAAATCAAAGATGCATACTCTAATTACATGCCCTAATCTCTCAATCTCGCATACCACATTTTCTCCAGGAACTCTTTCACACGCATCAATCATCCGTTCACTCGTCTCCTCACACAGTCCTAGCAACAACGCCATCCATTCCCTTCCAGTTCTTTCAGTCACCTCATTCATTTCACGTCCCATTTCTGCCAGAATCACACGCATCATTTCCATTCTGTCACGGTCATACTTCTCGCATTCTAGTACTACATGCTCTACCGTCTCATCCTCTCCCATATCACACATCTGGCACACTTTGCTGCGGGACTCTGACCATCTGTAGTTCCTTGCATTCACATCCATACACTGTGCCCTAGCTCGGAAGAGAAGATCACCACCCAGGCTTCCATCATACCACCTACATACATTGGGGCCTCTTTCTCTCTGTACCATTCCAAAGTCTTCTTTCGTTCCATCTCAGTCTTCCACTTACTTAGTCCCACACCTTTCACTGTTTGTCTATCTCGCTTTTCCACCTTTTCACATCCCACTCTAACCCTTCTCTACTTCTGTTCATCACCTTCCATTCATACAACCATTCTCTCCCTTCACAAAATTTATGCACCCACCTAACGAGCATGCCACTCCTGTCTACCATGTTCAGACATTTCTTCTCCCATTTACTCCTCCTTACATTCCACAAATACACCTTCCGTGCAATTCTTGTATTCTCCATTCGTTCCAGCCTAACTTTATATCTCAAAGTTGCCTTTATCTGTCTCTCCCTGAACGTACTCCATCCCATGTCACCTCTCAAAGCTTCTACAGCTGCATACCTTGGTGCATTCAGTGCCATTCTTGCTACTCTATTCTGCCCTACTTCCAACTTGTCTATCTCCTTTTCACTCCATGCAATCACTTCCATACCATACATTACACTCGGAACAGCCACACTCTTCCATATCTCTCGCAACACGTCATATTTACTCGCTCTCATTCTTGCTGCACTCCCTAGTCTGCCAACCCACTGATTCACCATACTAATCTTTTCATTCTTAGCCTTCTCACATCCATTTGGGCTCATCCATATCCCTAGATACTTGTATTCACATACTTGCTGCAACTCTTTCACTCCAAGTCTCCATGTAACATCCCTCTCATCTTCTGATCTATTCACTATCATTACCTTACTTTTTTCACAACTAAAATTCACTCCAAAATCTCTTCCATACTCATCTACCACATCTAATAAGCTTTGTAGCTCCTCTGCAGACTCACTCATTAAGACTACATCATCTGCATATAACAACATGCATACCTTGTCCCTCCCGACACTCACTCCTGCATTCATTCTTCTCAACCTGACTGCTAGTTCTTCTGTGTACATACTAAACAAGATCGGTGACAGAATACATCCTTGCCTGACTCCTTTCTCACTCTTCACCCATTCTGTCTCTATATTCCCTAGTTTGTATCTAGCTTTGGTCCCAACATACATACTCATGACAATTTTGACTATTTTTTCACTTAGCCCAACCTTTTCTAAAACTCTGCAAAGCATTTCTCTATTTACCCTGTCGTAA
This sequence comes from Metacarcinus magister, assembly GCA_029783475.1. Classification (NCBI taxonomy): domain Eukaryota; kingdom Metazoa; phylum Arthropoda; class Malacostraca; order Decapoda; family Cancridae; genus Metacarcinus; species Metacarcinus magister. The sequence goes on from JAPQNM010000027.1 coordinate 1,322,968, forward strand.
GCTTTCTCTATATCTAGAAATCCTAAATACAGCTGCCTCCCTCATTCTTTTTTCTTGCAATCATTTCATTCACGACAAATACATTATCTTCTGCTCTTCTGTCCACTCTGAAACCATTTTGCTCTTCACCCAGTACTCTTACTCTCTCAATCCATTTACACAATCTGTCATTTAACACAGCACAGAAGACTTTGCCTACTGTGTTCACAAGGGCAATTGGCCTATAATTCTTCAACTCATTCTTACTCTTGTATCCTCCCTTATGAATTAGTGTCACTCTACATTCATTCCACTTTCTCGGCACCTTTTCTTCTTCCCACACTTCGTTAAATAGCTCAGTCATTCTATCAATCATAACCTCACCACCATTCTTATAAAATTCATATGGGATATCATCTGGTCCTGCTGCCTTACCATTCCTCTGTCTTTTCACACATTTTTCAACCTCTTCCCTGCTGATCCTTTCATTCAACTCATTCGAATCCTTTCCTTCCAGTGTCAAGCACCCTTCTCTCACTTCCAATACCTCACCTACACCTATGTTTTCCCAAAACTCTTTTATTAACTCCCTGATTTCATTCTTGTCTGTAATACATTTGCCATTCACTTTCAAGCTTTCGACATTTTCACTGTCTGACATGCTTTCCCCTCTCATGAATCTGTACCACTCACGCCCTCCTTCCATTCCCTTCTCCCTCAAGGCTTGAATAGCATTCCTTTCACACTGCACTTTCGCATCTCTTATCTTTCGCTTCGTCAATCGTTGCTGCTTCATATACGTCATCCATACATTCTGGTATTCACCCTCAGCCTCTTCACTGTCATGTCTCCTTTTCTTTAACACCCTACACTGTTTGTTTAACCTCTTACGTTCCCCTTCTCGCATCCCTAATATCATCATTCCACCACGGCTTGTTCATTCTCTTTCTTCCAGTCATTCTTACAAACCCTATCTTACTAGCCCCAGCACTTCTCACATTTTCAGTCAATCTCTCATTCAGTTCATCAACACTCTCTGAGCTCCCCGTGCCCCACATTTTTTCACTCAGGCATACTTGAAAATTCTCCCAGTTAGCGTCCCTCAGCCTCCATTTCTTCTTCTGCACCTTCCTTTTCTTTTCATTCTTACCTCCCACCATACATTCCACCATAAGCATGTTGTGATCTGACACAATATCAATCATCCCGTCTTCATCTATCCACATCCGATTAACACTTTCACGCATCTTTCCATTCACTAACACAAAATCGATCGCAGACTCCTGATTCCTTGCACTCCAAGTCACACGTCCCTCTGCTAACGTCTCATTTAGATTTTCTAGATTCATCTCATCCATGAACTCTGCAAGCATCTCACCATTCCGATTCACTGGCTCACCAAGCATACCTACATGTGCATTCATATCCCCCATCACCATCACTCTTTCTTCAACATGTTCTCTTACAATCCTCTTTATAATTTTATACTTCATGCTGTTCTCCCTTCTTGCTCTTTCACCCTCAACTGTCATGTACACCACAATCATTATCATTCTTTCACTTCTACCCTGCTGATCGATGTGTTCTACTCTTACAGCTAACACATCCTCACTCATGGCACTGTTTCCTACATCTATCTCATCAACCTTAAAATCCCTTTCTTTCCTGTGAAGGAAGGCTACGCCTCCTCCCAGTGCTGTTTTCAGTAACCTTTCCCTTATTTTCAGCAGCCTTTCCCTTATTTTCAGTAGCCTTTCCCTTGTTTTCAGTAACCTTTCCCTTGTTTTCAGTAGCCTT
>JAPQNM010000027.1:1324843-1329843 GCA_029783475.1 Metacarcinus magister
CCTTGAAAAGGCATACGACACTGTAGCAGTCTCACCAATACACCATAGAGAACGTGCCGTTAGCAGCTCTGGTGAGAATGTGTTGCTCCACCACATACTATTATAACTTTATTTTTATTGTATTTTTCAATACTCATTATATGTTCTTTATTTATGTTTTTCTTTTTATTATATTATTATATATTTTGTTGTGCTGCTGACCAGCGCACCCACACTGGCGCGCACTGTCCACAAACAGTGCGCATATTCAAAAACATTGTTCATCAACTCTTCAGCAATTGTTACCTACAGTCTCTATATTTTGTTAATAAAATAACCTTAACTGGATCTGAGTTTTCTCATTCTCCAGTGGACCAACTAGCTACAAACACTCCCAAGCTACCAATGTTACAATTGGTGACCCAAGAGTGAGCTATGGTCAAACAGTGACATACTGCCTGTGCTGAACAAAGAGCACATGTTCTTAGTGTGAAGGCCTGGGTCTTACAGATTCATTCGCTTTCACACTCCCAAGGCAAAAAGTCTCACCTCCATTATGGGGTTCGTGAGAATGAGCCGACTGACGGGAATATTCTACACACTTGTGTAGCTGTCACTTGTAAGGTTCCCCTTCCCACCCACCCTGGCACCTTCTGTGCCCCCTCAGACGCCCTCACTGCGTCATCGGCACGGCCTTATGCCCTGTCCCCTCAGACGCCTCACTGCGTCTTCAGCGGCCTAATGCGCACGCATGCGCGGCCTTTACCCCCTCAGACGCCTTACTGCGTCTTCAGCCGCCTCACACGCACTCTACACCCTCTGACGCCTTCTCGCGTCATGTTCAACCCCTACCCCCCGCCTCGCGGCGTTAAAGTGATCTTCACCATCGCCACTCACCGCCCTGTGGATTATTCATCACCCTGTGGATTACTCATCGCCCTGTGGATTACTCTACTCGGCCGTGGATAGTACAGTACGGTGCAGACAACGCTCCAGCAGACGCCCTCTTCCACTGCCGTGTCGTCTTCTTACACTCCCAGGCATCATGGTCGCTCTATGCTGATGAAACTACAGATGCAAATCATCTCTTTTCATCAGCTTCACGACCCCTCACCCTGGCATCTGAGCTTCACGGCACATCTGGGGGGACTTCACCTGGACCGACACCTGCACCGACTGTCAAGCCTCCATGGTGATTCGGCACTTGACCTCGTCGGCCCATCTGCCACACTGCCGGTTATCGCTACATCCTCTCGGCAACCGCCGCTACAGGACTCCCAGCTACCACCCGCAGTCGAACGGTCAATCACCAGCCTCCGCCCAACGCGAGAACTCTTCCCAGGCGAACAAGCATCCACAGGATGACATCATTCCTCCCTTCCTCGTCACTAGGGGGGGAGTATTGTAGCAGTCTCACCAATACACCATAGAGAACGTGCCGTTAGCAGCTCTGGTGAGAATGTGTTGCTCCACCACATACTATTATAACTTTATTTTTATTGTATTTTTCAATACTCATTATATGTTCTTTATTTATGTTTTTCTTTTTATTATATTATTATATATTTTGTTGTGCTGCTGACCAGCGCACACCCATCAACTTGCGCGCACTGTCCACAAACAGTGCGCATATTCAAAAACATTGTTCATCAACTCTTCAGCAATTGTTACCTACAGTCTCTATATTTTGTCAATAAAATAACCTTAACTGGATTCTGAGTTTTCTCATTCTCCAGTGGAACCACTAGCTACAAACACTCTCAGCTACCAATGCTACAACACCACCTGAGGTATGGCATTCTACGAGCTCTCCATACGGTTGGACTCAGGGGTCACCTCCCTCTGTTCCTCCGGTCTTTTTTACAGGACCGTACTTTTAGGGTGAGGGTGGGCACTGCTCTTTCTAGCTCTTTTGAGCAAGAAGAAGGAGTCCCACAAGGTAGTGTCCTCAGTGTCACTCTATTCAGCGTTGCCATCAATAGCATCACCGAGTGCGTCCACCGGGACTTTCGATGCACGCTATACGCTGATGACTTTTCCCTCTCCTACGCTTCCTCTCGTCTCGATGTGGCCGAGCGACACATCCTGTTGGCTCTTGGCCGGGTCACCCGTTGGGCCGATAGTCATGGTTTTAACTTTTCCCCCACAAAGACGGTTGCTATGCTTTTCTCTCGAAGCAGAGGTGATTTTAGGGATCCAGACCTATACCTCTATGGCAGGAGACTGCCAGTAGTTGAAACGACTCGATTCTTGGGCTTAATATTTGACAGACGCCTTACATGGTTGCCACACCTGCGGGACCTGAAAGCGGCTTGCCAGCGACGGATGTCCTTGCTCCGTTTTCTTTCCCATGTGTCTTGGGGAGCTGACCGCACCATTCTCCTCCGTTTATATCACTGTTTCGTTCTGTCCAAGTTAGATTACGGTTCCCAAGTCTACGCTTCAGCCACATCCCCTCGCCTTCGTACTCTCGACTCTGTACATCACGGTGGAATCAGACTGGCGACGGGCGCCTTTCGGTCTTGTCCAATCCCCAGTCTACTCGTAGATGCAGGAGTGTTACCCCTCGACCTTCACCGTCAGACTCAGATGGCACGTTTGTGGTTCAGATGCCAAAGTCTCTATGGTGATCCCACTTACAGTGCTGTGACGGACACTTCACGGGACGCCACTTTCACCCAGCACCCGCACTTCCCAAAGCCTTTTGGCTTTCGGGCTCGTGGCGTGATTGAAGAGTTGTCCCTTCCTCGCCCTGCCATAGCTGTCCCACGATTATTGCCTGTCCCGCCGTGGAAGCGGCTGGCAGTATCGTATTGCCGTTACATGCCGGCTAACAAGAGTGCTATGTCGGAGCATGCTGCGAGGACTTTGTTCACCGATCATGCCTCCGTACATGAGGGTTGCACGCCCATTTTTACTGACGGCTCCAAATCCGATGCAGGCGTCGGATTTGGAGCGGTCTTCCCTGATTTTACCCGGTGCGGCAGTATACCCCCCTGTACATCAATTTTTACCGCAGAGCTGTGGGCCATTTTAGTAGCGATAAAATCTCTTTTTACCTTGAATGTTGGAGGTTTTGTTATTTTTTCCGACTCCAGAGCAGCTTTGTCAGCCCTTGAGGATTTTAATAACGTACATCCAATAGTCTCAGAAATTTTCAACTGGCTCGTACTAGCAGCCCGTCGTGGGCACAGAATTACTTTTTGTTGGGTACCAGCCCATGTCTCTGTTAAAGGGAACGAGAAGGCAGATGAGCTAGCTAAGACTGGCGCCTCACGTCAAGTCACTACCTGCCCCGTCCCTCACAGAGACCTGTTTCCCACAATTCGAGCTGCTATTGTTCTAGTTTGGCAAGAGAGATGGAATGCCAATAGAGCTACCTCCAAGATGGGTGCAATCACCGCAAGGGCTGTGAGCCCCTGGTCTTATGCGCACGTCCGAGACTGCTGCCGTGAGACAGCATTGGCCCGTCTACGGACGGGCCATACCCGCCTCACCCATGGTTTCCTCATGTCCCGGGGAGTTGAGCCCTATTGTGATGATTGCTTAGTTCCCCTGACTGTGCGGCACTTGCTGGTCGAGTGCCCCAGTCTGAGGGAACTGCGAGAGCAGTACCTCGCCCAGTGTCGGAGCAGAGATGGGAGTTTCTCTCTCTCTCTGGTGCTGGGGGAGGAGGCACTCTCCCCGGGACATGAAGTGTTAAAATTCCTACAGGAAAGTGACTTTCTCCACCTCCTGTAGATTTATTTTTCTTTTTAAGTAGTATTTATGTAGCTTTTTAATTTTTAGTTTTTTTAGTACGGTGCCAAATGACCTCGATGTTGCGGCACCATGATCTATTGTCACCAATCAATCAATCAATCATACTGTCCTGTCTCCAAATCTACTATAATCCATTTGCTTTTGAAAACATGAATATTTCTTGCATTAATTACTTCTGCATCACGTTTATTCCAGGCTTCTATGCTTTTATATGGGAAACTGTATTTTTTTGTCTTGTGTGTATGAGTGTGTGTATTTACCTAGTTGTATTTTACAGGGTTCGAGCAGGGGTCATTATGTCCTGTCTCCATTTCTATATTTATCCAACTTCTTAAAATCATGTATGCTGGCTACCTCAACAATCTCCTCCCTCAGTCCATTTCATACATCCACAGTTCTATGTGGAAAACTATACTTCTTGACATCTCTTGAACATCGACTCTTTCCAACCTTCTTTGAATGCCCTCTCGTACGTCTGGATGCATCTTCCGTCAGTATCACCAGGTCTTGTCAGTCTATCTTTTTCTTCCCACTAACGATTTTGTACATGGTTATTAAATCTCCTCTCTCTCTTCTATCTTGAAGCATTAGCAGTCCCATTTCCTTCAATCTATCCTCATATTCTAGATCCTTCAGTTCTGGTACCATTCTTGTGGCTGTCCTCTGGATCTTTTCCAAGTTCTTGACATCCTTCTTCATATGTGGAGACCACACCACTACTGCATATTCCAACCTAGGACGCACCATGGTAGTCAGAATCTTCCTCATCATGTCCTTGTCCATATAGCAAAATGCCACCCTAATGTTCGATAACATCCTGTATGTTGACCCAAATATCCCACTTATATGTCTTTCTGGCGACAATGTGTCCTGAATAATCACCCCTAGGTCCTTCTCCTCCCTTCTCTTCGTAATCACTTCCTCCCCCATCTTATACTCTCATACAGGTCTTCTTAAGCTCTTTCCCATCTCTAACACATGGCATTTCTTGGCATTAAAATCCAATTTCCACTTCTGGCTCCATTCATAAATCTTATCTATATCTCTCTGCATCTCCATGCAATCATCATGGCTCCTTATCACTCTTAAGATCTTAGCATCATCAGCAAATAGATTTATGTAACTGTTCAATCCCTCCTGCATATCATTTATATGTATTTGAAACATGATGGGTGCCAATACTGACCCTTGGGGCACGCCACTTAATACTTCACCCCAACTTGAACAGGTGTCTCTCATTACAGTCCTCATTTCCCTGT
>JAPQNM010000027.1:1332343-1362343 GCA_029783475.1 Metacarcinus magister
AGGCAAGAAATGAATATGTCAGAATAAGAAGGGAGGAAGAGAGAAATTTTGAAAGAGATGTGGTGAAGAGGTGTGAAGAAGAGCCCAAGCTGTTTTATAAATACATAAATGGAAAGATGACAAGCAAGGAGACTATAGACAAGTTAATTAAAGAGGAAAGAATAATTGAAACACCAGAAGAAATGAGCGAACTTATGAATGAGAGCTTCAGAACGGTTTTTAATTTAGAAGGAGAGTTTACGGAACCAGATAATGAAGTGCAGCGGGAGGGGCTGCGAGAAGTCGTGGTACATAAACAGAAAATAGGCAAACTTTTGGAGAAAATGGATGTCAGGAAAGCAATGGGGCCGGATGGAGTTTCAGGATGGACACTGCGGGAGTGTAGAGAGCAACTGGTGGAGCCGATATGGGATGTGATTAACAGCTCCTTAAAGGAAGGAAAAGTACCAAAAGAGTGGAAAAGAGCAAATATAGTGCCGATATACAAAGGAGGAAAGAAGACTGAGCCATTGAATTATAGACCGGTGTCATTGACCAGTGTTGTGGGAAAGTTATGTGAAGTTGTAATCAAGGAAAAATGGGTGGAATATCTGGAAGCAAATGAAGTTATAGATGACAGCCAATTCGGATTTAGAAGGGGAAGATCATGTGTAACAAATTTACTAAGTTTTTACACGAGAGTAATTGATGAAGTACAGTCGTCCACAGAAGTGGTGGCGCCTCTTACGGAGATTTTCGTTCAAAAATTAGATTATGGCAACCCTAACAAATGAAAGGAAATATCCTTATAACTTGTCAGGAATGTCACTATATTCGTGAATTGTTACTGTAAATGATCTAAAAAAAAATTACAATTGCTAATTAAATCTATTTGTTGAGAAACAACCATCTAATCATGATGTTTCATTAAGACTTGTCGAAGCATTTTGACATCGAGATTTTCGCTCACAGAGAAATTCAGTCAAATGAAATTCTTTTGTAGAAGTAAAATTTATCTATGCATAAGACTATGTATTTAAGATGATCTTAAATATCAAGCAAAATACAACTTAAAAAAATATGTATGAATTGTTTAAACATTCTCCATTAAGAATTATGATAATATAAAATCTACATTTAAACTCTCGCTTGACCATGACGTCATCGGGCAGGACGTTCCTTAAGATATTGGCAATAGGCTATTTAACGTAATAAGATATAATTATTATTCATAGTCTTCACATAACGGTCAGTAATAGGCAATAATTAGTATATTTTAAAATACCTTGCAATATGTTATGATTAATATATCTTTGAATAATGATAATAATAATATTATAATTAATATATCTTTATATAATGATAATAATAATGTTATAATCAATATATCCTTATATAATGAAAATACTGGTAATAGGTTATAATCTATATATCTTTAAATAATAATAATATGCGGTAATTAATATATCGTCTCTAAATTGTGATATTATAATGCTCAACCGTTGGCGCACGATGAATATAATCTAAATAATATTTGAGTTATAGCAATAAATTCTTCATATTTCTTCCATTTTCTTTGACGAAAAACAGAAAAAAGTTTTTTTTAAGGATGGCTTAAGTAAAAAGATACTGAATCATAGAAAATTTTAAAATACAATAGTTTTATTTCGTTCTAGAATTTTTTAGATGAAAAGAAATACTTTTTGCCACCAATACAAATATGATGTATGCAATTTTAAGGCATATTGTTGTCAAATGATGTGTAAAATTAGGTGATATCAATTAATGCCGGAAACATGAAAGCCTCTGTTTTGGTCTTTTTTTTGCACAAACGAATGAAAATTATTAATAAGAGCGATCAAAATATCTATAAATTGGTAAGTAATCGTTTTATTACGCCGAGGTACCACTCAGAGTGCGTTAATAGTGTAATTATAAGGAAATATCGGTTATGATATTGCCCTAAAACGAAAAAACATGGCGGCCGGCGAACGTCACTTATATTGGGTGCAGTTGCCAGATGTCGCCAAAACGAAACAATCTGAATTATACGGCACCACTTCCTTGGACGACTGTACAAGGAAGAGATGGATGAGTGGATGCAGTGTATTTAGATATCAAAAAGGCTTTTGATAAAGTGCCTCATAAGAGACTCTTGTGGAAATTGAAGAACATATGAGGACTAAGTGGAACGATTTTGAAATGGATGAGTGACTATTCAAATGACCGAGAAATGAGGACTGTGATCAGAGACACCTCGTCGAGTTGGAGTAAAGTAACGAGTGGCGTGCCACAGGGGTCAGTATTGGCACCGATCATGTTCCAAATTTATATAAACGATGTACAAGAAGGTCTAAGCAGTTACATAAATCTGTTTGCAGATGACGCGAAACTGTTAAAAATTATAAGGAGCAATGATGACTGTTTGGAGCTGCAAAGAGATATTGATAAGATCTGGGAGTGGAGCCAAAAGTGGAAATTAGAGTTTAATGCAAAGAAATGTCATGTAATGGAAATGGGTAAAAGTTACAGAAGACCGACATGGGACTATAAAATGGGGGAAGAAATTATAATGAAGAGCAGAGAAGAGAAAGACCTGGTAGTAATTATTCAGGACAACCTATCATTTGATAAACATATAAGTGGGATATTTGCCTCAACATAGGGGACACTAACGAATATAAGGCTGGCATTCATTAAATGACAATACCTTAGGAAAGTCATATAGTGTGAGGGACTTAGGAGTTCAAATAAGCAGTGACTTGCGCCCCAGGGAACAGTGTATTATGGCTAGAAATAGAGCCAACAAGAAAATGGGATTTATTAGTAGGTGTGTGACAAATAGGAGTTCTGAGGTCATTCTGAGGTTGTATTTAGCGCTAGTAAGACCCCACTTAGATTATGCAGCTCAGTTTTGGTCCCCTTATTATAGGAAAGACATAGGCTCCTTGGAGGCAGTCCAGAAAAGAATGACCAAGATGATTCAGGGGCTGAGAAATTTACCCTACAAAGATAGGTTAAAACGTCTTAATCTCCACTCCCTAGAGAGAAGGAGGGCAAGAGGGGATTTGATTAAGGTTTTCAAATGGGTAAAAGGAATTAATAAGGGAAACATTGATCAGGTTTTAGAATTTAGTAGTCAGGATAGGACACGTGGAAATGGGTACAAGCTAGAAAAACTTAGATTCAGGACAGACATAGGTAGATATTGGTTCACTAACAGAGTGGTGAACGATTGGAATAGGCTGGGTAGACACGTAGTAAGTGGTGAGTCAATAGATAGCTTTAAAAGACGGTTGGATCAGAGTATGGATAGGGATGACAGGTGGGATGGCTAAATATTGGATTATTCCAAGGGTGGGGGCAAGGAGCTGCCTCGTGTAGGTCATTAACTGGCCTCTTGCAGTCTCCTCATTTCTTATGTTCTTATGTTCATTCAGTTACATGGATATGAGCATGATGAAGAAAATCATAACCACTATGATAAGACCCAGACTTGAGTATGCAGCGGTTGTGTGGTCTCCACACGTGAAGAAGGATATTAGAAAGTTAGAGAGAATTCAGAGGACAGCTACAAAGATGGTGCCAGAGATGAAAGACCTTACCTATGAAGAAAGACTAAAGGAAATGGGACTGCTGACTTTGCAAGAAAGAAGAGAGAGAGGAGATTTAATAACGATGTATAAAATAGTAAATCACATGGAAAAAATTGACAGATATGATTTGGTGATGCTGAAGGAGGATGGAAATAGACGGACGAGGGGACATTCCAAGAAGATCGGGAAGAGTCAATGTCTAAGGAACATTAAGAAGTTTAGTTTCCCACATAGAACCGTGGATGTGTGGAATGGCTTGAGTGAAGAGATTGTTACAGCAGATAATGTACATATATTCAAGGAAAGGTTGGATAAATTTAGATATGGAGACAGGGCACTATGAGCCCCGCTCGAACCCTGTAATATACAACTAGGTAAATACACAACATCGCTCCTATGGATCAGTGGTTAACATCCCCACCTTCCACCCAGTAAGGCGTGGGTTTGAATCCCGTTCAGGTTACTAAGGATTTTTCACTGACAGGGAGCAGTGATGTGTAAGAGGTCTCAGCCTTACCCATAGATCAGTCTGTATGAGCTCTGAGCTCTTTCGGGGAAGGTTATGGCTGATGGTCACGAGTCCACCGCGTGATTATCCAGACCAAGGTAAATAACAAACAAACACACACACCGGGTCAGTGGTTAACCTCCCCTCCTTCTAGCCGACAAGGCTCAGAACGGTAAGGATTTTTCACTGACAAGGAGTGGTTACTGTACCTTTGAGCAGGGGCATGGGTGTGTGTGATGTGTGAGAGGTCTCAGCCTTACCCATAGATCTGTCTCTATGAGCTCAGCCGAGTACAGCCCATGATCCTCCAACCATGGTGAATAACATACACACACACACACACACACACACACACACACGGCTTGGTGGTAACATCTCGGCCTGTCACTCAGCAGGCTCAAGTTCTCGCCTCGCTCAAGGTGCAAAGTTTCACTGATGACTAAACAGTTACTGTTCTGAAGTAGTACTTTCACATCGATACACTTCAAAGTGTAATAAATTTCTGCAAATTGTCATGCTTACATTGAGCAGTATAATATTTCATATACTTGCAATTCAAAGGGCTGATTTCATGTGCTTTAGATTCAAAGGGCTGATGAACTCACCATTTTGAGTCAATGGCCATCCAGCTTAAACTATAAATGAAATAGTGGGTCAGATGGGAACTACTCCCTCAGGGTTTCTGCTTCCTTGCTCTTAGCCAACAGTCAGCCCAACTCTGATGTGGCTGGTTAGGGTGTGTGATAAATTCCTTGAATTTGTGGCCACTGCGAAGACGCAAGTTATACACGGGAGTCACAACTTGGCAGAAGAGCTTGGTGTGTGTGTGTGTGTGTGTGTGTGTGTGTTTCACTGTTTTCACTGTACAGTCTGCTGCTGGTCTCTCTCGAAACAGCCGGCCATCCCCCTATGGAAAGAGCTCAGAGCTCATACTGACCAATCTTTGGGTTGGACCGAGACCACTCACACACAACACACCAGGACAACAAGGTCACAACTTCTCGATTTACATCCCGTACCTACTCACTGCTAGGTGAACAGGGGCTACACGTGAAAGGAGACACACCCAAATAATCTCTGTCCGCCCAGGGGATCGAACCCTGGCCCCCTTGGTTGTGAGCCGAGTGCGCTAACCACTACGCTAGTGTGTGTGTGTGTGTGTGTGTGTGTGTGTGTGTGTGTGTGTGTGTGTGTGTGTGTGTGTGTGTGTGTGTGTGTATTTTACCTAGTTGTATTTACCTAGTTGTGGTTTACGGGAGGGGAGTAATCTCATGGTATCCCGTCTCTGTATCCTTTATCTAGTTTCTTCTTAAAAGTATGTACAGTCCCAGCCTTCACAACTTCCTCGCCCAGTTCGTTCCATTTATCTACAACTCTATGAGGAAAACTATACTTCTTGATGTCCCTTCTACAGTTTTCCTTTTTCAACTTTAAACCATGTCCTCTTGTATTCCGTGTATCCAAGGGTAAAAAGTCTTCCCTATCCATGTCCTCCATATCATTCGCCATTCTATAGACATTTATCAAATCACCTCTTTCCCTTCTCTCCTCGAGTGTAGTGATTTCTAATCTTTTCAGTCTCTCTTCATAGGTCAAAGTACTCATCTCGGGAACCATCTTCGTAACTGCTCTCTGAACTCTTTCTAACCTTGCAATATTTTTCTTTTTATGGGGAGACCACACGACTGCCGCATATTCCAACCTCGGTGTGTGTGTGTGTGTGTGTGTGTGTGTGTGTATGTGTGTGTGTGTGTGTGTGTGTGTGTGTGTGTGTGTGTGTGTGTGTATGTGTGTGTGTGTGTGTGTGTGTGTGTGTGTGTGTGTGTGTGTGTGTGTGTGTGTGTTCTTGCGTGCGTGTGTGTGTACAGGTAGGGGGAAGGAACACTGTCACGCCTACCAGTCATATCCCAGACAGGACTTGTACGCATTCAGAATCTTCACTCGTCACAGAAGCTAAGTTTCCCTCAGTTACATTTGTAGCATAGACACAGTCCCCTCCTCAAGTGGCACATACAGTTATAATGAACGCTTTGACATGATGGATCGTTTTGTTATAAAACAAGTCACTGCAAGTAAGTGTGCATATGATAAAGACACACAGGCTGACAGGAGTGTATCAAGCATGGGAGAGGCCACATCCATTTCAGCTTCCTCTTCTGAGCCGCCTGCCAAGAAGAAAGTTAAGTCATGGACAAGGCAGTACAGCGAGGAATTTCTGAAGTATGGCTTCATCAAGTGTGAACAGGAAAAGGGAGAACCAAGGCCAGAGTGTGTGATTTGCAGTGTTCTTGCAAGTGAAAGTTTGAAGCCATCAAAATTAAAGAGACATCTTGAAACCAAGTATCCTCGCCTCGCTGCAAAACCAGTCGAGTATTTCCAGAGAAGAAAGGAACTAATTAAGTCATTGAAAGTTCTAAATAAAGTAATCACTCTTAATGATAAAGCACAACTGGCATCATATTTAGTGTCATATCACATTGCAAAAGAGTAAATACCATATACACACGGCGAGAAATTTATCCTCCTGTCCACTGTGGATATAGTGAGCACGATTCTTGATGGCAAGTCAGCAGACAAGATCAAATGTGTCCCTCTCAGTGATACAACAGTGTCACGGCGGGTTAGTGACATAGCAGAAAATTTTTAATGTCAGCTGGTGTCACGTCTACAGTTTGCTGGAGAATTTAGTATTCAGCTTGACGAAAGTACTGATATATCTAACTGTGCAGTACTCTTGGTGTACGTGAGATACGAACATGAAGATGATTTCTTGGAAGATATGCTTTGTTGCTTAACTTGACCTACACATTCATCAGGATCAGAGATATACAGAGTGTTGAATGACTGTATAGTTAAAAAATACAAACTGAACTGGACCAATTACAAAGGAATTACAACTGATAGAGCAGCAAACATGACTGAAAAACAGTGGAATTGACTAGAATATCAGAAGCAGGCAGTAATGACATAACTTGGAAACATTGTTTCATCTACTGTGAAGCGCTGGCTGCCAAAGGTATCCCAGACAATCTCAGAGGTGTTTTGAATGATGTGGTGAAAGTTATCAACATAATTAAAGGAAGTGAGCTTAGCAGTCGGTTGTTTGAACTCTTGCGCTTGGAGATGATCATTCACACCTCTTGTATCATACAGAAGTTCGGTGGCTTTCCAGTGGCAGAATTCTAACAAGGATATATGAACCATGGATGGAAATTCATATTTTCCTTCTGGAGAAAAGATCCAGCATGGCAAACTTATTTTGCAATGATGAGTGGATTCTGAAGCTTTCATATTTAGCAGATATTTTCTTAAAGCTAAATGACCTTAATCAAAAACTGCAAGGGAAACAAAATGATGTATTCAGACACACTGAGGAAGTAGAATCATTTCAGAAGTCAATAATGGTGTGGCAACCAAGGCTTACAGTTGATCAGCCTCTTTACTACATGTTCCCAACACTTTTGCAGCATATTGAAGAAAATGGCACCAGTGAAGAAAACCTGAAGAAAATTAAATGTGATATACAGCTGCATCTTCATTCTTTGTCGGCGAGTTTTGAACAGTACTTCCCTGAAGAAAACTTACAAGATATAAGAGACAAATACTAGTTGAAAGACCCTTTTGCTTTTGAAAGACCAGAGGCTGTTGTAGGGCTAAGCCTTACACCTGATCAAGAGAATGAGCTCCTTCATCTCACAAGTGATACATCATTGAGAATCAGGCACCAGTCATCATCTTTGTCATCATTCCGGATAAGTGTTTCCAAGGAATATCCAAATCTAAGTAAGGAAAGTATCTTGCTTTTGATCCCTTTTACAACTACATATTTGTGTGAAGCTGGATTCTCAACCTTGAAAAAACTGAGAGACAAGGAAAGGAATCGTCTCAATCGTACAGAGGACATGCGTGTGGCATTATCCTCCTGTAAGCCAGACTCAGATAACATAACCACCAACGAGCAGGCACACCAATCACACTAGACATGTAAGTGCACACTATTTTGTATTGCTTTGTTGCACCAGTTGACAGCTTTACACAGTAGTTCTATATATTTTGCAACTTTTTAATAAAATTAACATTAACACACTTCCAACATAGGCAGATATATATATATATATATATATATGAACTGATATTCATATCGGGGGAGGGGAAAGGTACAATAGAGTGGACATACTGGATCATGAAGGTAGTGTAGAAAATCAAACTGAGTCGTGATGAAAAAAGTTTGAAGAACCCAGGTCTAGGGAGACGCATACTTAAAGTAAAGCTGTTTCTCGGAAATATTGATCTAATTTGGATTTGAAACTATCAATAGTTTTAGAGCTAACTACTGATGCTGGGAGTCTGTTCCAATGGACAACAACTCTAATATTGAGATATAACTTACGAGCAATTGTGTTATATCTTTGTACTTTTAATTTCATACCTCTCGTTATTGACTTGTTATTTATCTTGAAAAATACTTCTGTATTGATTTTATCGGATTCACTTAGAATTTTAAGGACTTCCATCATATCTCCCCTAATTCTTCGCTTGTAGAGAGTGAATATGTCAAACTGTTTTAACCTTACATTTGTCTGTATTAAAAGACATTAACCATTTCTCACTCCAATTGATTAATTTCTTTAGATCCTCCTGAATTTCATTACAGTCTTCAGTGCACATTACTTTACCACTAAGTTTTGTATCGTCTACGAATTTTGCTACTTTTGACAAAATATTGCTCTCTAAATCATTCACATATATGAGGAAGAGCGTGGATCCCAGGACTGACCCCTTACGTTTTGCCAATCAATCAACCAATCAAGGTCTGGTCCTGGGTGATTTGGCTGAACCTGTCTTCTTTGTATTTACAATATTTTTTTTTTTAGCTCATTTTTCACTCCTTCGTTCAAAGTTCTACCTAATCTCACTTTTCCTATGCTGTTCAGATGAAGACCATCACCGCTATAAAGGTTCCTGTCTTTGTTGAAGTGATCCCACACATCACACCTTCCCTCCTATATAAGTCCTCCACACGGGTGTTGATTTCAAACATTCTACTGAGGACGAAGGAACCTACATCATACCTGAGGATCAATCCGCAGACCATGGACTGCCTGCAGCTGTTTCTAATCTCTCTAACCATGGTCTTGTATTTATCATAAACCTCCTCAGACCTGCCCGTGGCAACACTATTTGTACCGATCTGGTAAACAAACACAGTCTCTTTAGAGAATTTGGCGACTAACTCGTCAATTTTCATGGTTATGTTTTCTACACTTCTTCCGGGATAGCAAATATGCTTCCTCCTGGGACCTTTCTTACAGAACTCCTCGTCTTGGTGTCTTATCAGACTATCGCCAATGAATATAAGGCCAGACTCTTGATGAAGCTGATCTTCCAATACCTGGAACCTATTCCTCGCTAAGACACTACTGTAACTAACACCCCTCTCAACCTTGTTCCCTCTTGTAACACGCTGGAAATCATTTTTATCATATAACTTGTTTTCTAATCTCACAATCCTATCATCCAAATTATTTACCTTTTCTACCATTTGATTTATTTGAACAACTGACCCATTTTTCACTGGTACCTTAGCTACCACTCTGGCTTCCTTTCATGCATATGTCAATGTAAAAAATATTAGAATGCCAGATTATTTTAGGTTACATAGCTTATTTATTTTGCATTGAGCTGGATTCTTGCAATTTACTGTTCCTTAGATGTGACATCAAATTTATAGGAAACAAATATTTGAATTATATTATTAATAATCTACTGCAAATAAAGACATCTATTTACCTCTTTTTGAACCATAGACAGTTGGGAGTCCAGTTTTCTTGAGCAAAATACCTAGGGAAAATATATAATCAATTCCATTTGCTATACAAAAATATATAATTCAATTATATTCAAGAAATATGTTTACTCATTGTTCTGTGTAACTCAATGTATGTTGTGTAATACATAATACATAAAACTTTGATGAGGTCGCACACAACAATTAGGATCATCATTGGTTATTTCTTAATCAATTATATCAAATAACATTTATCAAGAGTTCATGACAATTGGTAATGAGGTCCATGTGTGTCTGAAAAATCATGAACATAAAACACTGGACAGAACACAATTTAAAAGAATAATTTTGTTGATAAACTTCCAACATCAAGCCAGTACATTTATGCTCCAATTATATAAAAGGGATTCAGTTGTCACTGTATAATGGCGACAACAATATTTCATCTAGAAAACTTGAAATGAAAATGTAATTTTTCATATTTGATAGTAATGATCCCACTGCATCCTTGCCACCATCAGCACCTCACCGGCCAGTCATTGGTCCATGTGTTGTCCTGGAGAAGGTAGCCACAGGAGGTGTTGATAGTAAACCCAAACTGTTCCACATAGCTGGAGGAGCCCCTGCCCACTATGCTCCCCTCTCTAGAGCCTCTTAATGCAAGATTGTGGAGGTGCATCCTGGAGGAGCACGAAGTAGCTTCTCAATAATATATAAATCATTAATAACTTCATAGTTTATCTAAAGAAATGATAACCCACTACGTATTGTACAATTCTGAATATGTTAAAATGAAGGACTGAAGTAAGGTATGGTGGTATATGAAGAAAAGCTAAAGTTAGGACATTATTGGTAGTTTTTTTTTCCAGTAGTATGACTGAGACATACAAACAAATTACAGCAGATATGAACACACAAAAAAAAACCATTATTTGCTTTATGGACAATTATCAGTTCAAAATAAACTAGTTTTCACCATCATAATAACATTATTCAAAAAACATTTCTCAAAAAGTTGCAAGTCTGCACAAGTAAAAATCGTCAGATTTATAGACAAAGAGTAAAATCCTACATCATCTATTTTGGACCACAATTGCCAACATCACTTACAACAAAACTCATTCATTACAGAATAAAAAAAAAAAGAAGTTAAACCAGTTCACATCAGGAGTATGCAGGTTGCTCCCTAACAAATACTACCACAACTACTACTTGTATAATCACCCAATTGTAAGTTAACAAAAATCCTTCAATTTTTGAGCCTGTCAGTTGTTGCTGTCGATTAGCTCAGTTCAGGACAATTAGAACATAAGAAATGAGGAGCCTGCAAGAGGCCAGTTGATGACCTACATGAGGCAGTTCCTTGTCTCCCACCCTTGGAATAATCCAATATTTAGCCATCCCACCTGTCATCCCTATCCATACTCTGATCCAACTGTCTTTTAAAGCTACCTATTGACTCACCACTTACTACGTGTCTACCCAGCCTATTCCAATCGTTCAACACTCTGTTAGTGAACCAATATCTACCTAGGTCTATCCTGAATCTAAGTTTTTCTAGCTTGTACCCATTTCCACGTGTCCTATCCTGACTACTAATTTCAATTGTGGAGATATAGGAGCACCTCAAAAAAACATTTAATATGTCATCTTCGATAATTGCCTGTGATAAAAAAAATAAGCCACATAAACTAGCAAATGAAGTTTGGTAAAGATAAAAAGTTTTACTAAGAATGCCCAGCCGTCACTGCTAAGAGACAAAATTAATACCCGAGACGTAACTGACCTCTTCATGGTAGTGTGTGTGCATTTACCTAATTGTATTTACCTAGTTGTAATATACAGGAAAGGAGTTATGCTCGTACTAACCCGTTTCCAAATCTACTATTATCCAGTTTGCTTTTGAAATCATGAATATTTTTTGCATTAGTTACTTCTGCATCAAGTTTATTCCAGACTTATATGCTTCTATATGGGAAGCTGTATATTTTTGTCTCTCTTGCATGTAATCCTTTTCAGTTTCTTCTCGTATCCTCTTGTTGTTCTGTCGTCCCACACAAACAGATCATTTCTATCAGTTTCTTCCGAATCTTTTGATTATATGAATTGCTATAAAGTCTCCCCTTTCTCTTCTTTTCTCAAGAGTTGGTAGTTTCAGCCTAGAAAGTCTTTCTTCATAAAGTAAATTTCTCAGGCTTGGAGCCATTTTTGTAGCTGCTCTTTGTAATCTCTGAAGCTTCTTTATATCTTTCTTTTTATGTGGTGACCAAATCACTGCCACATATTCTAACTTCGGTCGAATCAATGATGTTGTCAATTTGTCAATCATTTCTTCATCCAGATATTTGAAAGCCATTCTTATATTTCTGAGCAGCTGATATGTATCTCCAGTGATTTAATAAATATGTTTCTCTGGTGACAAATGATCTGTAATCCATACTTCCAAACCTATTTCAACATTTTTGTTTATCCATTAATTTCCCATACAATACTTTCTTCCTCTGTCTCATTCTACTACAGCCTATTTCCAGCACTTAACACTCTGGTATTAAACTCCATTTCCCAAAGTTTACTCCATCTGTGAATCTTATCTAGATTCTTTTTGTGTATGCTCAGTCCTCTTTATTTTCTATTCTTCTTAGTAATTTGGCATCATCTGCAAATACTCATATAACTATTCACTCCCTCTGTCATATTATTTTCATAGAACAAGAACATCACTGGTGCCAATACTGATCCTTGAGAAACTCCACTTTCCACACTGCACCATTCTGACTTCTGATCTTTTATTACTGTTCTCATTTCTCTGTTGCTTAAAAAGTCTTCCATCCATTTCAGTAAACCACCTTTCAATCGTCCTACATTTTTTATATTTCCAGAGCAGTATCTTGTGAGGTACCTTGTCAAAAGCCTTCTTGAGGTCCAGGTAGATGCAATCAACTCACTCTTCTCTTTCATGTATCATATCAATCACTCACAAGTAAAAACTTAATAAGTTCGTTATACAAGACCTTCCTTCTCTAAATCTAAACTGACTACCTGAGGATGTGTTTGTTTCTTCCAAAAACTTCAACCATCTGTCATTCACTATTTTCTCACAAATTTTTGCCACAACGTTTGTTAAGACAGTGGTACCTTGGGATACGAGCGTCTCTCCTTGCGAGCAATTCAGGTTACGAGCACAAAATACTCGGAAAATTAGCCTTGGTATCCAAGCATTCGCTCGAGTTACGAGTGACGCTGTTTTTTTAATTAAAATTTTTTTTTATAAACATTAAGGGGACCGGCCGGTCAAGAAACAATGAAAATCGGAAAAAAAAAGAAAAAATGTGATAAAATTTCTACAGCTGCATGTGGCATTCAACTTCATATATATGGAGTATTTTATTAAAATTCGCCATAGTTTTATACTTATGGGGGCTTATCCCCCTCCTCCAACTAGACTCGACCCTATGATTCTTATCAGTCAGCACAATATATTGGTGTTTTTTTTTTAACAAAAAGTACGATTATTTTTACGAAAATAGTACCATCAAAAGTGACAACTGGCAACTTTTCCTCTGTGACCAAGCTTATATATACACCCCCCACAGGGGGCATGGGAGGACCAGGAACCCGAACACAGAACATTATATGCCTGGACATCATGATAAATGCATGAAAATGAAAAAAAAAAATTATCTTCTCTATTAGGAGTGTTCATGACTATTAAATGAAGAAATGAATGCAAGTAAAAGTTTGTGAAAACTTTGCAGGCCCATATCTCAAAACATAAGTTATATACCTTCACACTACTACTCCTCCACCATTTTTTAACCAAGATCAATGAAAAAAATATACACAATATGCCTAAACCTGTCTGATTGATAAAATAGAGAGCTTTTTTTGATATCTAAAAGGGGGGAGTTTTGTCAATTTTTTTTGTTTGCCTTTGAAGGTGATATCAAGACTCAAAATTTTAAAAATTCACATGACTCAAAAAACTTACTTTATAGAAATTTTCTCTCTATTTTGTTGAAGGTTGAACCAAGTCCTTACACCAAAAAGTAGAGGAATTATTACAGGACTAGTAATTGTATTATTTTAAATTCTCTGTATTCTTTCTAGTTTCAACACATGCTTTTTCTTGTGCGGGGACCATATTACTTCTGCATATTCCAGTTTTGGTCTGATCATTGTAGTTATAATTTTTCTCATCATATCTTTATCTAGGAAATGAAAAGCCATCCGTATATTCCTTAGCATCATAAAAGTGTCACCAAATATTCTATTTATATGTTTCTCTGGTGATACTACTCCCAAATTTTTCTCTTCTTTTGCTATTGATATAATATTTTCCCTTAACTTATACGTCTATGAGGGTCTCATTGCACTTTTTCCCATTTCCAATACATGGTATTTTTTTTTGCATTAAATTCCATTTCCCATGTCTTGCTCCATTCATATATCTTGTTTATATCATTCTGTAGCTCCTCACAATCCTTGTGGTTTCCTATCTTTCTTAGTAATTTTGCATCATCTGCAAATAGACTTATGTAATTGCTTACTCCTTCTGTCATGTCATTTACATATATTAAAAACATTATCGGTGCCAAAACTGATCCCTGTGGTACTCCACTTTTCACGTCTCTCCATTCAGATTTTGCATCCTTTACTACTGTTCTCATTTCCCTTCCTTTCAGGTAGTCTTCCATCCAGAGCTTTAATGTTCCTTTCAATCCTCCAATGTGTTCCAACTTCCATAGTAATCTCCTGTGCGGAACCTTATCAAATGCCTTTTTTAAGTCTAAATATATGCAATCCACCCATCCATCTCTTTCTTGTGTTATGCCTATTACTCTTGAATAAAAACTTAATAAGTTGGTGACACACGATCTTCCTGTTCTGAATCCAAATTGTCTATCTGATATTATTCCTTCTCTTTCTAAGTAATCAGTCCATTGTTACTTGATGACCTTCTCACATATCTTGCATACTATGCTGCTCAATGACACTGGTCTATAATGAAGTGGTTCTTCTTTGTTTCCATTCTTGAAAATAGGCATTATATCAGCTCTTTTCCATTCTTTGGGGACTTTTCCTGTTTTAATAGAACACTCAATTATATCATGAATTGTATCCTGATACTCCATCTGGTCCTATAGCTTTTCTTTCATCCTATTCCTTTATTATTTCTTCTATCTCTTTTTTACTTATCTTGATTTCCCACATTTCGTTTTTCCTCACTTATCCTTGTGGCTTTTTAAAGTCAGATTCAGTTGTAAATACTTTATGGAAATTCTTATTTAGCACTTCACTCATTTCTTTTGGGTCATCATATACATCATTATTTTTCTTCAATCTAGTTATAAGAACATAAGAAATGAGGAGACTGGAAGAGGCCAGTTGATGACCTACACGAGGCAGTTCCTTGTCTCTCACCCTTGGAATAATCCAATATTTAGCCATCCCACCTGTCATCCCTATCCATACTCTGATCAAACCGTTTTTTAAAGCTACCTATTGACTCACCACTTACTGTGTCTACCCAGCCTATTCCAATCGTTCACCACTCCGTTAGTGGACCAATATCTACCTAGGTCTGTCCTGAATCTAAGTTTTTCTAGCTTGTACCCATTTCCACGTATCCTATCCTGAATACTAATTTCTAAAACCTGATCAATGTTTCCCTTATTAATTCCTTTTACCCATTTAAAAACCTCAATCATATCCCCTCTTGCCCTCCATCTCTCTAGGGAGTGGAGATTAAGACGTTTTAACATATTTTTGTAGGGTAAATTTCTCAGTCTCTGAATCATCTTGGTCATTCTTCTCTGGACTGCCTCCAAGGAGCCTATATCCTTCCAATAATAAGGGGACCAAAATTGAGCTGCATAATCTAGGTGGGGTCTAACTAGCACTAAATACAACCTCAGAATGACCTCAGAACTCCTATTTGTCACACATCTACTAATAAATCCAAGTACCTTATTGGCCCTATTTCTAGCTATAATACACTGTTCCCTAGAGCACAAGTCACTGCTTACTTGAACTCCCAAGTCCCTCACACTATATGACCTTCCTAAGGTAGTGTCATTTAATGTGTAGTCTACAGGCCTATTACCTTTACCTACGCTCATAATGCTACACTTGTTAACATTAAACTGCATCTGCCCACTACTCGTACAGCCTATTTAAGTCATCCTACAGCATCCTAGCATCATCTATATTCTTTACCGGTCTTCCTATCTTTGTGTCATCGGCAAATTTACTGATATCACTGTTTATTCCTGTTTCTAAGTCATTTATATAGATTATGAATAACAACGGTCCTAGTACTGATCCCTGTGGAACCCCACTAGTAACATTACCCCATTCTGATTTCTTCCCATTAATCTGTACCTTCTGTTCCCTACTAGTAAGCCATCCCCTAATCCACTCTAGTACCTTCCCACCTATGCTGTGCACCTTGACTTTACTTAACAGTCTCCTATGGGGTACTTTGTTAAAGGCTTTACTCAAGTCCAAATAACCTATATCATACTCGTCCCCCTTATCTATGGTTTCAAAAACTTTCCTATAGAAGGATAATAACTTTGTCAGGCAGGACTTCCCCTTGCTAAAACCATGTTGACTATGTCTAATTAGCTTGTGTTCATCTAAATGTTTTCTAATTGCCCCTACTATGATAGCTTCTAACACTGATGTTAAACTGATTGGGCAGTAGTAACTACTTTCTGCCTTATCTCCTTTCTTGAATATAGGAACTACATTTGCCTGCCTCCATAACCTGGGAATTACTCCTGTGTCTAGGGATTTTCTAAAAATCATCGCAATGGGTTCAACGAGTTCTTCTCTACATTCCTTAAGAATCCTTGGAAAAATGTTGTCCGGGCCCTGGAGATTTAGTCTTTTTAAGTCTATCTATTTCCTTGCTAATTACTTCCCTACGTATGACTATGTCGCTTAATTTATCAACCTCTTGTCCCGTAAAGATTGGTAATGGCTCCAGTTCCCTATCTGGCTCTTCCTGAGAAAATACGGACAAGAAGTATTTATTTAATTCCTTATTAATTTCCTCACCATTTTCTATCAAGCTGCCATCCATTCCTTTAAGAGGTCCTATACTATCCTTTGCTTTAGCCTTGTACAGTTGATAGAATCCCTTTGGATCCTTCTGGGCATCCCTAGCTATCCTAACCTCATAATTCCTCTTTGCGGTCCTAATATCCTTCTTAACTTTCCTAGCTAGGTCATTATACTGCCCTTCTACCTGTACTTCTCCCCTTTTAATTCTCCTATAGAGTCCCCTTTTTAATCCAATTTCCCTTCTAATGCTGCTATTCATCCATTTTGGATCATTTCTATTTGACCTAATTCTCCTCTGGTAATTTCTTTGTTTTATTTTTCCATTAATAAATCTATAAAACAGCTTTAGTTTTTCCTTGCATTTGTCAACTACATCTTTTTCATATCTCTTCTCTCCTTATCCTTACATATTCATTCCTTTCTAGTTTATACTCTTCTTTCCTTTCCTGGACCGGTTTTCTTTTCATTCTCCTCCATGCTTCATCTCTTCTCTTTTTAGCTCTTTCACATTTTTCGTTAAACCACTCTTTTTTACCTTTTTTCTTTTACTTTAAAAAATGGAACGTATTCCTTTACTCCTTGCTCGTATATCATCAGGAAGAGATCATATTTCTCTTGTATGTCCTTTAATTCCTTCATTTTCGTCCACTCAATTTCATTGAAAAATCTCTTCATTGCAGTATAGTTTGCTTTTGCATAATTTCTTCTTTTCTTTTTGTATGATTCCTCCTGTTTGTCTTTTATATCTCCCTTAATCTCAATTTCCAGGACCACATGGTCACTCCTTCCAAAGGGGCATTCATAATTAATATCTGTTTCTAGATTTATTCCTTTAGTAAATAAAAGATCTAATCTTGATGGTTTATCTTCACCTATAAATCTTGTATTTTCAGTTACCCATGAATCATTGTATTATTCATCGTGTCTCAGTAATCTATTTCCCCATGTATTTTCACCTCCGCTTTCAAACGTCTCCCAATTTACTTCACTGCAGTTAAAATCTCCCACCAGTGTTACTCTTTGACTGCTTTTAATAATCTTTTCTAAGCTCTCTAGGGTATCTTCTATTATTTTTTCATGTTATTCCTTAGTCCAAGTTTTTGTTTTTGGGGTTACATATGCAACCATTATTTTTTGGCTTTCTCCATATCTTGTATTAATTTGTCCACTTATCAATTCTGCTTTACCTTTTCCATACTCTACATTTATAACTTTTATCTTAGATTTTATCATTAGCATCACACCACCATCTTTATTGTATTTTTTATCCTTCCTCCATATATTATAATTATCATTATCAATATTAGTCTGAATTTCTTCACATAGTTTTGTTTCTGCTAGGCATACAATTTCTGGTTTCTTCTCTTTTAGATAATCTACTAACTCTAGTTTTCTTGAAATTATTCCATCTGTTAGTATACATTAATTTTACATCATCACTTCCTTTTGTAACTGCTCCATTCATTTAATTTTCTTTTCTTTCTAATATCTGTTGTTTATGTAACATTTCATTATTTTGTTGTTCTTTACTCTCCAAAAAAAACTTTGTTTTCTCCTCTGTTGTTCTTTCATCATTTTTTTGCTTTGTCTCTTCCTTCAATTCTTTAAATTGTTATCTCTCTTCTTCATTCATACTCTTTTTAATTAACACATCTTTATATTCTGCAATGTCCCTGAGCATGTAAGTTCTAACTAAGATCTCTTCTGTTGCAGAGTTTTAAGTCTCAGTTTGATTGGTCTAACACCTCCTTCAATGTATGGACCTAACCTCATTACTTCCTTTACTTCCTCCTCAAATTCAGTATTCTCATCCTCATCATTTATTTGTTTTAGTATTTCCTTTATGCATTTAGTTTTCTATTTTTCTCTCTTTATTCTCATAGTTATAACCTTTTCTTTCAATCCGTATATCATTACATTCTTTTTCTTCTCTGCTGCGTTTCTGACAATGTTTTCATTAATTTTTAATACTTTAATTACTTCTTTTTCCATTCTCACTTTGATTTCCATTTCTTGTTGTTCAAATATTCTTTTGAGGCTAGTTTTATCTTTTTCTTCTTCCCAGGCTTTCACTTCATTGTTAACAAAATCTTTAAATTCCTCTGTAATCTCTTGTTTTGAAAATCCTTGGGTGTTCTTTAAAGCTACATTTTCACTTGTTAGTTTCTCAATCACCTTTACCCTCTCATCATTTACGTTCTTGAGGTTGTCTATTTCACTTTTCAAGTGACTTTTTTCCTTACACAATTCATAGAAATTTGACTCATTAGTGTTAATCCTCCCCAATAAATTTTCAAGTGATTTTTTACATCCACTCACTTCTTCCCTTAGTCCCTTGTTTTCACACTTCAACTTTTCAATCTCCTTTATTCTCTCATCATTTACCTTCTTGAGGTTATCAATTTCCTTCTTCAAATCCTTCCTTTCCGTGTGCCATTTATTTGTGATGCCACGAAAGAGCCCCCCCCCTTTTTTGTCTTTTTAAATTCTAGCCTGCCAGAGAATTCTCGCCGAGCCGAGATTATAACATTCTTTAGCTAATATCTACATAACCTTAAAGTACTTCAATTCCCAGACGATACTCCTCTCAAATATTTTTACTCACATCTCATACAAATTTTCTTTGCATTGTTTAGTTGAATCATCATTTTAGTAGGATATAGGAGGAAATTAACGAAGAACTAGGTAAACCCTATCTGACAACCCAACCGGGTAGGATGCCGCGGGGCGGGCGAGTAGCGTCCTTAGCCTCCAGCTGTCCTGAAGGCAACACGTAGCTAATATGGTGCATTTTTGCAGGAGAAAATGATCCCCACGACAACACATATACAGTGAACACTATCACACTATATAACCTAGTGAAAACCAAGGGCAAAGAGTGAATTATGCCTAACATATCATACTTTTTTTTGTTAACATAAGTGACCACGTGTGACCAACGAGGGTCATGTTAGGCGGCCGTTTAAGATAGGCTATGAGTAATATGGGCCCCCAGACTATCCTAAACGGATGCGAATATAACCAAATGTGAAGTGAATTGAAGGGAAACAAACATTGAAATGCAGAAAATAAGCAAAATTGCTGTAGTGGGCAATCAACATTAACTTCGAGTAAATATGATGTTAGATTCTTTGATCAACATCCTAAGAGGCGGTTATTTAACCACTCCTAGTATCTATCCAAATTAATAATAATATGCCCGGGGAATAACCTCAAAAAGAGGGAGGGGGGGAGAATGTAACGTCGAGATAAGAGGAGTAAATTTGTTGTGACCCTGTATTAAGTTAGGAAAGTTATCAAACCTGTTTTTCAATAGTGATTCCTTTACTCATCGCTGGTGAACAATGATGGGTAGGATTAATTAAAACTTAAGAAATTAAATATATTTGTGATACCAAACTTTAACATTCAGTTATTTTAATTAAACCCTGACTCGGAAGTGATAAGGTAAGTAACTTGGAGGTGCTCAACACTCTTGAAACAAGGATATGAAAATCCTCCAACGCTCTCACGTGTCCTACTGAGAACTCAGCCTAACTCTACCAAAATTGTTAAGTGTTTTTTAAGTAAATTGTTAAGTGTTAAGTGTTTTTTTTTTCTTTTTTTCCTTGATTTGAATTAACTTCCCTTAAGGAAGAATAAATTTCACAAAGGGCCCCCATGCCCCTTTACAAAAAACCTTGGGTGGTGGCAGCAAATAAGCTTTTTTTTTTTTATTTAACAAAAGAATAAGAGTCAGAGAAAAACCACGACACCACACTGGTGGGCTTTGTGGTGGGATTTAAAGTAAAACTTTAAGGAAAATACAAAGTAACTGAAAAAGGACGGCACCACACATTGAAAGTTGACTCAGCAGCGTTCATCCTTGCAAATAACTTCTCAACTGAATATTTACATTCACTCACTTCCAACTGGACTCCTTTCATCTCAATTCTTGTTTTATCCTCTTCTGCCTCAATGTAATGTAATCTCACCATGGATTTGGCGATATTCACATCATCCTCAGTGTGTGTGTGTGTGTGTGTGTGTGTGTGTGTGTGTGTGTGTGTGTGTGTGTGTGTGTGTATGTGTGTATTTACCGAGTTGTATTTACCTAGTTGGATTTTACAGGGTTCGAGCAGGGCTCATTATGTCCTGTCTCCATATCTATATTTATCCAACTTGTTCTTAAAATCATGTATGCTGGCTGCCTCAACAATCTCCTCTCTCAGTCCATTCCATACATCCACAGTTCTATGTGGAAAACTATACTTCTTCACATCTCTTGAACATGGACTCTTTCCAACCTTCTTTGAATGCCCTCTCGTACGTCTTGATGCATCTTCTGTCAGTATCACCAGGTCTTGTCTGTCTATCTTTTCCTTCCCACTAACGATTTTGTACATAGTTATTAAATCTCCTCTCTCTCTTCTATCCTGCAGCGTTAGCAGTCCCATTTCCTTCAATCTATCCTCATATTCTAGATCCTTCAGTTCCGGTACCATTCTTGTGTGTGTGTGTGTGTGTGTGTGTGTGTGTGTGTGTGTGTGTGTGTGTGTGTGTGTGTGTGTGTGTGTGAAAGGAAGCGAAGGTGGTTGGGGAGAGACGTGATAGTAAAGAGAAGGATGAGACAGGGAAGGGACATGCGAGTAAGGAGTAGAAAGTGAGCACAAACAGGCCGTTCAAGTGGGAATCAAGGCGTCTGCCTCACCCAACTCATAAAGAAGGCCTCCATTATGACTGTATAAAAATATAATAGTATACTTTACAAAAGAAACTACGATGTAGTGTGGTAGTGCAGTGGTCAGCGTTGACAACCTAGGGTCCCGGGTTCGCTCCCCCGATATCCGTTGGCAATGTTTATATGCTTTGAAACAGTGCAGCAGTTAAGCTTCTCTCGCATTCATCATCAGAGAAAATTGTGAGAAGTTAGAGGCGTCACTATAAAAACTCTAAAACCTGAGCCACAAACGGGCAGAGGCCGACCATCAATAAGCCTCCATCAATGCCTACCGGCCACAAAGGTGTATGATGTTTAACCCTGGAATACGGTCGTGGGCAATAGTACTGTTAACACGG
The DNA here is from genome assembly GCA_029783475.1 of Metacarcinus magister. Lineage (NCBI taxonomy): Eukaryota > Metazoa > Arthropoda > Malacostraca > Decapoda > Cancridae > Metacarcinus > Metacarcinus magister. The sequence goes on from JAPQNM010000027.1 coordinate 1,354,341, forward strand.
TCGTGGGGTATATTGAACCCTATTTTGGAAAATAACAAAAAAAATACTTGATACAAATTTATTAAATCTGAAAAAAGTACAAGAAAGTACAATGTTTCTACTTTCAATTCTCTTGTGATTATAGATAATACTGTTGTAAAGTGAGTGTGTAAGTTGCAACTCAAAATAAGTAGTAAAAATAGCAAAAATAACTACATTACGTTACCAAAAATTTTATGAAAAATTGAAAACTACAACTGAAATCTTGAGCGATAACCCACACACACCCAGGTCGTAGGAGCTTCAGCTATGAGATTCCCAGACTTCTGGTAGCAACACACACTGTATGGGAGAGAGTGAATTTTAGGTCACAAAAAATTATAATAAATTACGACTTTTAGGTTCTGAAACTGTAGCTACAACGTTTGAGCAAAGTATAATCTGGTTTTACAGTCATTTGCAGTCATTTACCTTTGTGTACTGGTTACTGCTGACAATCTCCGCAGTATGGGTAGATGTGGCGAAGGCATACTGGGCTTCCACAGCTGACGCACCTGTGGCGGGTTTTCCTGTCCTCGTTCCTGGGACAGTGTGAGCAGCGAATCATGGGAGCTCTGCTGTCATTCATCACTATGCGGCCTGGTGGAGCAGCTGTGGCAGGTAGAAGGATATCGCAGACAGTACTTATAACCTTCTTGAGGTTACGTGACATCTTTGGCGTGTTGACCAACCTCTTTTCTGCCCATGGTTTGATAATGGCCACTGCCAACTGCTGCATGTATTTACGCCTGGGCATTGTAGAACCACCTGTCCTCAGCTGGTTTTCACTGTATATTATCCATGAGTTGATAACACCTCCATTTATCATCCCATAGAAAACACACATGGACCATCTTTTTGTCTTGCGACCAACTGCATAGTAGGAGCACATCTGGTCGAATGTATCGACCCCACCTTTGGTCTTATTGTAGAAACTCATTATTTCAGGCTTCCCATTCTCCATGATGGTTGGACGAGTGTGCATTGTCGACATGAGATACACCAATTTCTTCTTGGTCCTTGATGTGTCTTTGCAGTATGAGACAAAAGTTATGTTGTTGGTGTATAAAAAAGCACTTGAACCTTGCCTCCGATTTCTTGTGTCCTTCATTTCCAAAGGTATCTCCTTCTTATTAGACCTCACAGTGCCAACGTTGGTCATGCCGCAGTTGATCAGATCAGTTGCCAGGGCCACTGACGTGAACCAATTGTCTGTGGTCACGTTTCTGTTGGTTTGGTGGTAAGGCGTGGTCAGATCTTTGGTGAACTGATGGCCAAGGGTTATGCCATCCGGGGGTCTGGTTCCCTGTCTCCCCAGGTAGGGAATTCAACCAGCAAGTACTTGCTGCTGTTGTCATTTATGAGGACTAACTTTATTCCGTATTTCGCTGGTTTGCTGGGAATATACATACGGAATGGGCAGTTCCCACGGAAGGCCAGCAGCTGCTCATCCACAGTTAGGTTTTCATGAGGGACATACATTTTCTCACAGTTTGCAATAAAGATGTCCCAGGTCTTCCGGATCGCTGCAAACTTATCAGTCTGTCGCCTCTCTTCCCTTGTGTGCGTTTTATACGTACTCACGGTCCTGGGTAAATTATACCCAAAACACCCCCCACACGGCCCAACGAGCGCACAAGCAAAGAGACACTACCTTCCACCACAAAAGCACCAAGAAAACTGAAGCTACTGTGAGACCCACTCAGCGCACCACGCGGTGATCACGTGAAACAAAGAGCGTCGGTATCAGATACCCCAAAAAAAAAGGAAAGGAATGGTTGGGCAAGCATGGGCAGCTGGGTTTGAGAGGGTATCGATAAATGAATATGGATTATTGGGACCGGTGTGTGAAACGAATTTCGAGAAGGGGCGTTAAGGTGTAACTCTGTCAAGCCTTAGTGTTAGGCTGTGTAGATAGATACATTGCATCTATGATGATGGAGAGAGAGAGAGAGAGAGAGGAGAGAGAGAGAGAGAGAGAGAGAGAGAGAGAGAGAGAGAGAGAGAGAGAGAGAGAGAGAGAGAGAGAGAGAGAGAGAGAGAGAGAGAGAGAGAGAGAGAGAGAGAGAGAGAGAGAGAGAGAGAGAGAGAGAGAGAGAGATAGAGAGAGAGAGAGAGAGGAGAGAGAGAGAGAGAGATGAGAGAGAGAGAGAGAGAGAGAGAGAGAGAGAGAGTAGAGAGAGAGAGAGAGAGAGGGGGGGTCAGAGAGAGAGAGAGAGAGAGAGAGAGAGAGAGAGAGAGAGAGAGAGAGAGAGAGAGAGAGAGAGAGAGAGAGAGAGAGAGACTGCCAAATAAAATCAAAGAAACAAGACAAGGGAACCCGGGAGAATAAAGATTATCACCCTAGAGTAACCAAAAGCACATGTGTGTGCCACATTTTTACTACCTTACAGTGGGGCGAGTCTATAAAAAAAATTCTTTGATCAAGGACTCAAATATATAGTTAAATATTTATCTAATCTGCTAACATTTTATAAATATTTATTTTGTCCATTATATCATCAGACTTTTAGACAGAAAATGTGTTGATCTTGGTTTTCAAAATGTATTTGGTAAAGTTCCCCATAACAAATTAATGTTGAGTTTCAAGCTACTTGGAATCACAGGAAATATGCACTGTTGGATAAAAAACTGATAACGCAATAGAAAACAAAGGTCATTATCAATGGAGCAGCCTTTATTTGGGCACCAATCACCAGTTCTGTCCTACAGGGTTCAATTCTTGGGCCAGTGCTATTTATAATTTACATAAATGACATCGATGTTGGATATAACAAGATAACTGCAAAATTCGTAGACAATATGTAAATCAAAATTTTGGTAATCTCAGACCACGACAGCAAAGCCTCCAGCAATAAATCCACAAAATTTCAGCATGGTGTGAGATTTCTTGCAAATTTTAAAAATTTTGCAAGAGACCCTATGTCTGTATGAGTACAAATAATGGTGATGTAACACAGGCAGTGAAAAATTCCACAACCCACACTGTGCTGTCTCGACCCGAGACTCTACGAGGTGAACCGACCTCTCTGATGACAGGGAAGAAAGTGAGAGTGAGCCTTTATCCAGCCAGGCGAGTACAGCTCTAGGCAGTGTATAAGGAGTGAAGCTCATCACTCCTACGTCTTACACCCCAGCACACCCCTCCACCCAGCACACCACTCCACCCAACACCCTAGCACACCCCTCCACCCAGCACCCCAGTACATGCCTCCACCCAGCACCCCAGCACACCCCTCCACCCAGCACCCCAGCATACCCCTCCACCCAGCATGTGGACAAACGATCCACGCGTTAGGGAGGCTGCCTCTCCAACCGAGTCTGCTGAAGGAGGTGAAAGCATCCTACAGACAGCAGAAGTATCGAACGGACCACTGCTAAGCCAGACGAGGTTATATTTTTCTTTTTTATGTCTTGGCCTATAGCACCTATAGGCTATCTACTGCACGACTCTGATGCCCTGTAGGAGTTACTGAGAGCTGTGATGTCGATGGTTGAGACTCGCCCGTTAGTGGTTGGTGCAGTATTTTTCAAGTGACGCCTGTGGAGGTTCATGCTGCCCCATGAAGTCTCCAATGCACTCGCATTAGAAGACAGGGTTGAATAACAGCGTGTGAGTTTCTTCAGCCACTCGACAATAGCTTAAAAAATGGACGTTCCGGTGGGATTCCAACTCGAGACATCGAGCTCACCACTTTCGTGCTCTGACCACTCGGCTACTGCCTCTCTTATTAGCTCGGCTGTGATATTTCCCTGTAATTCAATTAATAAACTTTAACATAACTTTGATATGTGTCTTCCTTTTGGAGTCAGAAAAAATACCCGTGACTACTAAGTTGTAACAGTGAGGTAAGTGAAGTGGTGAGCCGCTGGATGTTTAGATGAATACACACACACACATACACACACACACACACACACACACAGCTGAGGCTGTCTGTCAGACATGAGGAGGCCTGGAGGAAATTCAGGGAAGGCCCCTTAAAGCACCCTCAACACCATTATCTGCTCCCCCCCGATGCTTCCCCCGTTGGTGCTACGAGACACCGGAACTAAATCCCCATCACATTGCTGAGGACCAACCACTTTAAAAAGAGCACAATCCCTTCCATAGTACGCACCTTAATCTCTGTGTTGATTTAGTTATATTCTAGAATATTGATTCCTTTCCTATGTATATTTTCAGTCTATGATTGCCTTCTTAATAAACCATTTATTATTATTACTATTATTAGTAGTAGTAGTAGTAGTATTGTTATTACACACACACACACACACACACACACACACACACAAACACGTACACGCCTCTTTCTGGTCTGTTCCTCTGTCTGTGAACAAAAGCGTTTAAAGCCTTCATCTATCTAGCATTATAAATTTAATCTCTCCCACTTCCATCACCCCCCCCCCTCTTTCCCTGAGACAATATCATTAACATATATCAAGAACAAAATAAAGCTAAAACTCGAATCCTCAGGTACTTCACTTTTTACTTTAGGCCAGCTAGACGAAACACTGCTACGAGAGCCAGTCCTGATATGAAAGCAATTGTGAGTGTTAAGATAAAAAATTTCTTGTCAATAATTTATTAAGCAATCATTTGTGGGCAATTTTATGGAACACCTTTTGGAAATTCATTCACTGATTTGCTTGCATCAAACATGTTAAAAATATAATGAAAGAAGTCAAGAAAGTTAGTCAAACACTAACGTTTACTTTGGAAACCATGTTGTGAGTTATTCATTATTTCATTGTTTTCAAAGCATTTCATCATACTGTCACGAATGATTGTCTCCATTAATTTACATACTTTACCAAGTTAAATAAAATTGAAAACGGTTTACTAATTTAATGTTTGACTTTCAAAATTCTAGAAGTAATTTTGTCTGGCCCAGGAGCTTTCTTTATTTTGATTTAATTTAGTCAATTGTGCGTCAAATTCCCTGAGGTGAAATAAGATTCACCCCTATACCAAAGAGGAGGAGGAGGAGGAGGAGGAGGAGGAGGAGGAGGAGGAGGAGGAGGAGGAGGAGGAGGAGGAGGAGGAGGAGGAGGAGGAGGAGGAGGAGGAATAAGAGGAGGAGGAAGGATCTTTTACACACTCACCTTGCCAGGTGACCCCCAAGCTGGCCTGACTTGTTGTGAAGCCCCTGCATATCCAGAAACTCCATAACCAGCACTGCTCCACCCGCTGAGTCATCTACAACCAGGTGAGGGGTAGGAACGCGCACAGTTCCAGTGGCTTGCATTGCCTTTAGGCTTTCATACTCTCCATCAAACATCTCTCTTGCCTGCGTGATAAATCATCATTAGAAAAAACAACATTGCAAGGCAGGTCACAGGTATTCATAATTTAGCTCTTCTTACATAATAGTAGTAGTCTACTTAGATGTACAATTATGCACAGTTTACTTATGAATTACCTACTCTAAACCTCATTCTGTTTGTTGTTTGGTATGCTGATGAGTATTCTACTTCACAATTAAAAATGTTCCACATACTTCAATCACACATTCTCATCCTTTCTTTCACATGGTTAACAAATATAATCAATCTTTTTCATTATATCACTGATATCTTAGCACTTGTTGGGCGTATTTTAGTTTCATAGTTGTTGGGCTCAACCAAACTTAACACCTGTTGGGCAATCTCTCGTTATAGCATTACACATTCATTGTATTATGCTCTAAATAGTATTTTCCAATCTTGTCACCATCCCTTTAAAATTTGATTCACACCACATGGAAGCTCAAGGTTCAGCCACACTCTGTTCTCATCCCGCTCATGGTCAATGGATATTCACATTGAGGGTCACAGTCCAATCATGGTTTGCCTCATGTCTCAGTTTTTTGGGAGAAAATAAATTATCTCCATCGTAGCTGACAATGACTGCCATTGAGTTTAATGGAGAAGAAGAATAATGAAAACAACAAAACTGGAAGAGATGTTGAGGTTAATTCTATGTTGCTTGACAGGGAAGGTGAAAGGGAATAACATACACTTTACTTGATTGGTGATAATAACTAATGTACACAGTACTTTTGTATGAACATGGTTACTTTTACGATGATTTATCAAAAATAAAAAAATAATAAATGTACACAAAATACTATACAGAGGTCTCTTCATAAATTATGTTTTTTGTTATTTTGTGTGTTTGGGTGTGTAAGTAAGTAACCTACTAGGTAGCCCATGCATTTGAAAACAACAAATTTCCATAGCAGGAAGAGAGAATCAGCAGCGCGCAGGTTTACTTAGTATTTGCACTTCCCGCGCATCATAATGACCAGCACTCACTATATAGTGCACAGGACCTTTATGCAAAATTAATGTTTAATAAAGAAGTACCAAAAACATTACGCCACAAAATAACACTTGTACCTATGGGTTAGGAAGTGATGAGAGACAGTTAGATTTTTTAAATAACAAATGACATGATTTAACTTCATTAACAGTGTATTAGATTATTTGTCATCTTTTAGCACAGTTTTGCACCATATATCGAACAGTAAATGGGACTGTATAAAAAAATATATATTTATAAATATAAGAACTTGGAATAACAACATATATATTTTGCCCTCTCTGTGGCAGCCGTCATAAGCAAAGCAGTGTTTTGAAGAAGTGCAAGCTAAGCATGTCGTCAAGTCTGTAATCTTAAAGTAACCAATTAAAAAATTTTGGGGGACATAATAAAGCACTCAGAGTCATCACTACCACCGGCGTGAGACAACTTTCTTCAATGTAGTAAAGTATTAAGTATCAGAACAGTATATAATAATAACACAGACGTTTCACATGATCATATCATAATGAAATATATCAATAATAGTAATAATAATAATAATAATAATAATAATAATAATAATAATAATTATAATAATAATAATAATCATAATAATCATAATAATTAATAATAATAATAATAATAATAATAATAATAATGATAATAACAATAATAATGATAACAATAACAATAATAATTATTATAATAATAATAATAATAATAGTTATATTAATAATAATTATTATAATAATAATAATAATAATAATAATAATAATACAGTAATAGCTAGTGTGTATTTGTTGTAGGAAGGAAAGTATGTTGTCTAAGTGGAAATGTGGTGATTCTGTAAGAATATCATTAAGGTGGGGAGGTAGGGATAGATGACTTAAGTGAGGGAAAGCTGTAGCTCGTGCAGGTACAGGAAAGACAGAAAAGCACAATGTGGAGTACAGAGAAAGCTATATTACAAGTCATACAAAAAGTCGGTGGAGAATGTGTCATAAGATAAGAGTGAGTGAGGCCAATACTTAATCGTACAAGTGCAGTCTCCCACCGTCTATTCTTGTGACATGGGTCTGACCAAGGAGAGATGGATGGTTTAACTGCACAAAGTTTATTATTGGAGAGATCAGACCAGAAGGATTGTCAACGGCTAAATAGAAAGAAGCTAAAAGAATGGAAATAATCACAGGTTGGGACTTTCGTGAAACAATACCATCCTAATATACAGTTGAAACCCATTTAGCATGAGAATTAGGTGGATGAATGCGGTCGTGCTAACTAAAATCGCATTAACTTAACATAATAACCTATGTGAAAAACTTATTTGGTGATCACTTGGCTCTGACTTTTGTGGTTGTAATTACTCATCCATTGGAGGCATGGAAGTTACCCCAAAGAACATTTGTCTTACGATAAATCACTTCATAAAAACACATCGCTTGTTGTTTAATCTGATGTTTATCCATTGAACTGCCTTCTTTTTCTTTCTTATCAATCCACAGAGCAAGGAATCTCTCAATTTTTATTAATTTCTCATCCCACACATGCTTGCGATCATCACACTGAGAAGTCCATATGCTTTAACAGATGCTTTGATTTCATTTTTCTTTTTCCATATTGTCCTCACAGTTGATTCACTGAGGCCTAATGCAGAATTACCTCTTTGCATTTTATAACTTCCTGTTTGATACTAAAG